>CAKKTI010000468.1:3807-16400 GCA_920105805.1 Condylostoma magnum
GCCAGGAGCCCTAAACTACTGAATCTGATATAATAGATGAAGTTTAGAACAAAGAGCAATACAACTTCCAGGCAGAAGTTGCTAACTTAATGGATATAATAATTAACTCACTTTACCTAAATAAAGAAGTTTTCCTACGTGAGCTAATTTCCAACGCTTCAGATGCAATGGATAAAGTCCGCCTTGAAAAGCTGAAAGAAGGAAACACGGATGACTCAGATTTAGAAATAAAGATAAAGTATGATCCAGACCACATGACCCTGTCTATAAGAGATTCAGGTATTGGAATGACTAAGGACGACTTAATCGAAAAGCTAGGAACCGTTGCTAAGTCTGGAACCACTCAGTTTATAGATGCCTTAGCAGCATCCGGAGGAGACATTAATCTTATTGGACAGTTCGGAGTCGGATTTTATAGTAGTTTCCTAGCTGCTAATAAAGTAACTGTTATTAGTAAGAGTGATAATGATCCAGATCAACATATCTGGGTGTCTCATGCCGGGCCATATTTCCAGATTGCCAAGGATCCTAGAGGCAATACGCTGAATAGGGGTACGGAAGTCATTCTAAACTTGAAATCTGATGCTGAAGAGTTCGCTGAGCCGGAGCATATCAAAAAGATTGTATAACAGTATTCAGAATTTGTGGATTACCCTATTTTCCTATATGAATACCATGACAAGTCAATCGAAGTTGAAATGTCGGAAGAGGAGCTAGAAACTAAGACTTAAGAAAATGAGGAAAAAATGCAGAAACTACAGGAAGAAAGAGATGAAATGATAAGAAAGAGGGAGGAAGAAGGAGATCCGATGACTCAAGAAGAACTGGACAGGCCTCTACTCAGACCAGATGAAGAAGAAGAAATGAATAAAACTACAAAAATGGAAAGAAGAAAAGTTTGGGAATGGGTAAAGGTAAATGCTTAAAAGGCAATATGGTTGAGGGAAAAATCAGAGAATACTATTGTAGAGTATGTAAAGCTATACTAAACCCTTAAAAAGGATGCTTCTGAGCCCTTATGGATTACACATTTCAGTGGGGAAGGAGACGTTGAATTCAAGGCCATCATTTTCATCCCAGACAGTCCTCCACCTGATATGTTCGACAATTATTACAAAAAGGAGTCTGGACTAAGGCTATATGTAAGGAGAGTTCTAATTTCTGATACCTATACAGAATTTGTGCCTAAGTATTTGAGTTACCTAAAGGGAGTAATACATTCTGATGATTTGCCACTGAATGTAAGCAGAGAGACTTTACAATAAGAGAGAGTAATGAAGATTTTGAGTAACAAAATCACTAAGAAGATATTAGATTCTCTTAAAGCTATCGCTGACGGAAAAGATGAGTGGAATACTCCTCCTGAAACTGAAGAAGATAAGGAGAAAAAGGAAGACCCTGATGAGGAAAAGGCTAGACAGATTATGCTTAGATGGAGGAGGAAGACTCCTTAAGAGAAATACGAAGCCTTCTGGGAGGACTACGGAAAAACTATTAAATTAGGAGTTATGGAGGATGCTAATAATAGGAACAGACTAGTCAATTTATTAAGATTCCATAGTTCTAAAAGTGGAGATAAGCTCATCTCACTTGATTAATATATTGAAAATATGAAAGAAGACTAGGAGTTTATTTACTATATTGCTGGAGAAGACAAAGCTGCTCTCATGAAATCCCCTCTAATGGAAAAAATACTAGAAATGGACTTCGAAGTCCTAGTAATGGAAGACCCTCTTGACGAGTTTGCAATGTCCCACATCACTGAATTCAAAGAGAAGAAGTTCTAAAACCTCGGCCGATCTAACATAAACCTTGGTGAAAACACAAGCTACGACGAGAAAAGACGTCAAGCCTTAAAGGAGCACTACTAACCTCTAACTGACTGGTGGAAGAAGCTGCTAGGAAAAGAAGTAGAAAAGGTAACAGTTTCTGACAGACTACTGAAAAGTCCCTGTGCCATTAGCAGTGGAGACCAAGGCTATACCGCCAACATGGAAAGAATAACACGTGCCCAGGCATACGCCAATCAGGGTAAATTCCCGTCACATAACTAAGCTAAGAAAGTACTAGAAATCCACCCAGGACACCCAGCTATTCGTAAACTTTTAGATTATGTGGAATCTGACCCCGACAGCAACTAAGTAAAGGACTACGGATGGCTTTTGTTCTATACAGCCACCATCCCTTCAGGATTTCCCCCTAGAGAGGACACCGACTACACATCTAGAATGTATAGAATCCTAAGGAACAAAATGGGAGTTTCACCCTCTGACCCTATTGAAGATCCAGATATCCCTGTAGAGTTTTAAGAAGATGAGGAGGAGGAAGTATAGGAAGTAGAGGATGTTGAGTCACTGGATGAAGATGAACCAGTGCAAGGAGTTGGGGATGTCGAGTTTAAAGACTTGGAAGATGAGGAAAAGAAAACGGAGCTTTAGTTTATAACTGATTAATTTATGAATTGATTTACTACGGCTACATAGAACTTATTTCTTTGTTGTCTTAACTTTAAGGTTTTTGTAGTTGATCTCTGGGAGAAGATTGTTCTATCTGTTCCCAGTCTTTCTTCTTTTTGATTATTAGGATTACAATAAAACCGATAATTATAATCAAAACTGCAGCTGATACTATGCATATAGCTATTAACCATGATTAAGGAAATTCATCATCATCAGAATCCAGGTCAAATGATTCGGTTTATTAGTCGTCTTCTACTTATTATTCGGGAACATCTACTTATATTGGTTAATTGTTTTCATTATCATTTAAATTCTCTAATGTCATTGATATCAAGTCACCTTTGAAATTGAATTCATTGTTTTACCCCAATTAAATTGCTTTATTTATAATTTCATCTAATTCCTGCTCTTATGCATCTTATGAGTTATCACTTTCTGCTAATATTTAAACGGTTATTATAGTAGAACCAGATACTACATCAATTACACGTATACTACTAGAACGTATTCCTAGAGCAGATGCTAGTCTATCTATAAAATTGGTTTAACCATCATCTGCAAAAAATTCATCTAGAGTTAAATTAATCCTTGCTGTGAGTTTTACTGCATTGGTCTTTTGTACTGTTATAATATCATCACTTTTTACCAACACTTATAAGGTCTCTTCAGAGAATTTTCATACATTGCATCCAGAATCATTGCTAAAACTGCAGTTTACTTCTTCATTTCTTTTAAATTATAATGAGTTTACTTTTTGATTATTTACTTTAACCTCTATTACATCTGGTCGTCCATATACAATATCAAGTAAAACAGCTCCGTTTGTTTCAGTGAGCCCTTATAGTTAAAACCTCATTTTCCCAGGAAGAGTACTTTCGAAGTTTATAGTATATCTTTTATTCAGCATTATAATACTAGGGAATCTGCTAAGTCTTTTACGAGATGCATAGTGAGTCTCCCAATCATGATCCATAAAGGCATTTATCTTATTATAAAACTCCCCTCCTTATTTACTTTCTACTTCAGTAGAAGTTATTTCTATAGGAACAACAGTTCTATCCTCTGAATCTACATCTAATGACTCAAATAGCAGCACTGCATATGTCTAATCAAGACTTTCATCCCTATCACAAGCATAGTAATTGCCGCTTTAGTTAAAACTACAGATACCTTTTTCTGCAATTCCTTTATTGTTTGGTAAAATATACCCTCCTATAGAATTATTAAGCAATCCTCCGTCTTAGTCTATAATCAATGCGTTACTTGGCCCAGTGCACGGAAAACCATAACACTTATCAACTTCACTCCATGTAGGGTCAGGATCACTCATATACGCTAGATGATCTTTATCAACATTGCTCTTAGTCGACGAAAAAGAACTAGGCGGTATATAATCAGGCTGTTTTTCATTAGTTGTTATTGCATAACTTTAAATTTCATTGCATGTTTCTGATTACTTGAAATTATGAAATTGTACTGATTCATGTTCGTGCATTCCTCCCCATTAAGCATAATCCTTAGGCTTATGAAATGGTTTTAATAAAGGTTTATCGAGAGATATTGATTTTGATTTTAGTTGCCAGAAGGAAAGCTTTATTCCTATTTTATTCATACATGATTTCTCAGTTCCAGCATCACACGATTCACAGACTGTATGTTGAGTATCTCCAATATAAATAGAGCTTATATTCTTAGTCCATTTTTCCTATACATCAGTATTGTGCCCAGCAGTTATAATAGATCCTACATGATTTCCAATAGAAACGAATTGGTCTAGTTCAAATTTAGCAACTTCAAATGTAGTCTCCAAACCTGCTTCAGTATTGAAAAATGATGTGAATGATCTTAATCTTCCATACTCTATTCCTTCACCTCCAACTAAAACACCAATAGCCCCTGAATGAGCTGTGTTTTATACATACGTCATATTGTTTGTCGCTTCTTACGGTATAACTCCAAATCCATGGTCTTTATACCCTGAGGCTATGTTATATTATAAACTTATATCACTGCAGTCGGAATCAACACAAATCCAATAAGCAGTGGGAGCCTCGTAAGCTCCTACATACTCAGCCTTTATATGCATCTTGGTTACTAAATTCTAATTAATGTTGATTTTAGATGAGTCATATACAGAGATCCCAAATCGAGCATCATAGATAAAGTTACTATAAAGTGTAATATTTGAAGAGTTTTCAATATTTATACTAAATGTGTCTGAGTTGTAGATACTACAGGATTATATAAGTTAACTCTCTTATTCTGCATGTTTAAATCTTAAAGAACTACGCTTTACTGCAGTTTAGCCACAATTCTTTATCCAAACGTTATCTAAGGTTATTTTTCCAGTTCTTAGAGCAGGATCGCCTGAAAGTGTATTGAAATCATTGTAATCTGCCACTAAAACTTATCCTTTCCAGGAATTGTCTATTCCTTATATAACAATATTCCTATTAATAAGCCCAATCTCAGCTCGCATATCAATAGTTTAAGCACTATCTTCCAAAAGATGTAAAACACCAATATGATAATACTCCAAAGGCTTATTTAGAGTTAATTTAGTAATATTATCTGTAGCAAGTGGTAAATCTGATAGTTTATTCTAACTCTCCTCATTTTTACCATTATTTCTATTATTTTACTTATTCTAAAAGTCAGAATCACTACTAACATCAGTTTATTAATAGTTGGTTACTCCTTATACAATAAACTCTTCTGTCTCAGAGCCATCATACCCACTAGAACCTAATACAATTTAATCTCCAACTTACCAATCAACAGTTTCTACAAAAATAAACGATTCTCCTGGATAAGAATTCCCTACTAATTTAGTCCAAGATCTTCGAGCAGTTCCATACATAGCAAGCTCTCCAGTAACAATAAGAGCATTGTTTCCAACTTCAATATTTGAGTCAAAGGCAAAAGAGTTATCAGTTTCTATACCATGCAGCATAATTTTGTGAGTATATTGGGGCAAAAGGGGCTATTCTATGCTTCCTGAAGTAATTTTGCCACCACGTACAAAAATCATTTTTGAGTTTAAAGTGACGTTTTTAGTAGTATCAAACTCTAAGAGACCATTGACCTCTAAATAATCTAGGATAGGAGTGTTTACATCTAATACAATCTTTTTGTCAGAATCAATAGTAACTGAGTCTCCTGCTGCAGGTAGAGCCTAATTAGGCCAGATTTCAGGATTACTCCAAACATATTCTACAAGATCATCTTCATCCAACTCGTCTGTATCAAGGTCTTACTAATCACAGCCGTTTTCAGGACATCTGTATGCTTGTAATTTAAATGATCCTTTTTACAGAGGATCACTAGTTAATCCATTAGCTACAATTCTCAAGGTATTCAGAACATCAGTTTATTGTTATTTTGGACTTGTAAAGGTAAAAGCACCTGCAGGGTCTTATTATACATTAAGTTCTCTGTCTGATATATGGGGGAGATAAGTAGGATCAACATAATTTTCCCCTGATGTATCAGTTCCTTGGGGAACTGACCCTCTTTTAATTGTGAATCTGTCTCTTACATCTGTAAAATTAAGATTTAAAATAACACCCTGGTTTCCCTCGAAAGAAACCTAGTGAAGTGTCATTTAGTCCCAATCTACTGGAGACCTACCCCAGTGAACTCTATACTCATAGCCTTCTACTACTGGTATAGTCCACGGCTCTCTAGGAAAAGTTCTTTTACACGTATCAATTTACTCCAATTCTTCCCATTCCTCTATAGTCGTAGTCTCCCCAGTACCATCATCTACCACATCAACAAATCTAAGCTCATCTCCTGTAATTCTTCTTACAAATGTACTTTGGCCATTAAATCTTCCAGCAGGATTTGGAGACGAGAAAATAAGTCCTCTTACTTTCGCTCCATTGCATACTATGGAGTTGTAAGTTGCTAGTTAGTCTGTGCATTCAGGTGTAAGCAGATGTTTTCAGTATGTAGCCAGCATAGCCCCAGGCGTTCCGGTGATAGACCCATCAACGTCCTCTAACACTCCTCGTCTGGGGGCCACCCACCTTATCTTCTTATGTGAGTTAGTAAATGTCAGATTCTGTAGTTTTTAATTCCTAACACCCCTATCTCTTATATTAGAATCCTACGAATGACTCTCATCGGCTATAGGAACCATAGTATCGTCAAAATTATGGAAATCAACTCCATTTACAGTAATCCCCGTTCTTTAAGGTGTTATAATACCAGCTGCTCCTGACATATCTTCATCATTATTTTAACTTTTACCAATCACTAAGCAATCCAGCCATTAAGTAGTGAAGTAAGGTTCACTCCATTCCGTAAATGTCATTTCAATTCCAGATAGTTTGTTATCTGCTACCTTGAATCTTTACCAAATAACATCTCCAATATCCTCTCCAATAGCACCACTTCTTCCGTTTCTAAAAGAGGTGAAATCATTATATACAGCAGTTATAGTGGGATTAAAGGACCATGGATTTAACAGTGAATCGTCCTTTACAGGATCACAAGGCCTTTCCCTGGGAGTATGTTCGCGGAAGATTCTAAGTCCGTATCTTAGGTAGGAATGTGCAACGTTGTTAGAGAATTCGCCTAGTTTTACGCCCCTAGGACACACAGTTGATGTAGACGAAGGGCCACCTGGATGCAGGGGTAAATCAAACCAAAACCCGTATCTTGCACCACCTGCTGCCCTGTTAAACCTTATTGCATTGTCTGGATTTGTTATCCAAAATGTCGCTGGAGTTGTATCGCTGTTGAGAAGGGAAAAGGTTTGTTTAGTTCCAAATCCAAGGTTGTATTCAAGAATATTGTTAGTTTCTATACCATCCTCGATGAAAAACGTGTGTCCGAAGGTGTTAAAAGCAACATTGTGACTAACTCTTAAATGATGGACTCCGTGAATTGTGACTGCTCTATTGAACGTGTCATGAATCGAGCATCCCTTAATATACGATTTTGTAACGTTTCCGATCATATGGAAGTGGATTGGATATCTTCCTAAAGCGTTGGCTTGTCCTGCATTCCTGACCTCAATATACGAAATTTGTCCAACAGATGTTTCGTCTCCTGGGCTAAAAATCATCATATGTGCTCCGTGCTTATCATCTTCATACCCAGTTACTCCTTAAAAGACTATATTACGAGTAACTAAGCCCACTTCTGCCCTCATATCGATTGTCTAGCTACCATAAGTTTCAGTTGCTGCATAATGTTTGTATTTTAAAGGAGTGGTTACTGTTATTTCATCTCCCTGAGGATTAACAGATTTAATTGTGAGTACTTCGTACTCTTAGAAATCAAAAGATGTTGAAGTTATGACGATCTGCTCTCCAGCTTTCCAGTCAGTGTTTTCTTATAGTGTTAAAACAGTATCACCTGGATTTACTGTTGAGTCAAGAGTAGTCCAAGTTCGGGTTCTTACTACACCATGCAATGAAATCTCACCTCCTCTATTTGCTATAACTTTGTTTCCATATACAGGCAGCTCGTTGTCTGTAGGCTCACCATGCATTGTAATAGTTAAATTATTAGTAAATGCTTATTTTTGTGTCCCTGCTATCAATTTTCCATTTCTAATAAAAATGTAATGAGCATCTAAACTCATATTGGGTAGGTCTTCAATAATGACTATTCCTTCAATTAATATTAGATTCAACACAGGAGTAGGTTAATCTAAAATTAATGTTTGTCCTTTTTGAACAACTAATGATTCTCCGGCCCTAGGCGGTACTGTGCCTCCCCAAGTACTCTCATCACTCCATCTTTCAGCATATAGGAAGGTTTTTCCTTAAGTAGCAGCATATCCTTTATCAGCAATTTCTATTACTAAAGAAGGCTCAACATAATTAGGCCTCGCACCAGTAGTACAATTTATTACGTTATTAGATATACTGTTGATAGTGCAAGGAACTTAATCAATTAAAACAGTTACCTGTGTAGTAGTTGCAGTAATTGAGTCAAAAGCTAAAACAATATCATCACCTCCTCCTGTTGATCCTATTTCTGGTGTAATTGATATTAATAAGGGAGTTAAATTACCCTTATAAGTAAATTTATTTATTAAAGATTGCTCATCACCGTTAGGATTCGAAACTGTAATATTGCACTATAGATCATTCGTAGTAGAGTTATGTATAACGTCTCCTCTTATCTCTAGCTCAGCAATGTAACAATCCTAGGTACTTAGAAATCGTATATACCTAAATTAATAAGTCCCGTACGTATCTACTTAATAAGTATTCCAGCTCTCGTTAGGCATTAAAATAGTGTAGATATCTTACCATTAAGAATTATCATTTGATCCTTGCAGTTTGCCACCCTTTAGGTTCTTATAGTACTGATTTTTATCTATATACGGGAACAGTCTCATAGATTTCAGCTTAAGCTTAAAATCTTATCCAACATCTAGCCCCAAGTAGCACTCCTGGCCAACTGAGTGAAAATAAGTATCATAGTCCTAATCAAAAGCTAATTTATGCTCGAATCCAGTCTCCTCAGTACTAAAAAAGTATGTTCCAAAATCAACAACATTGTTATCATTCGCGATATTATAAGCTGACTCACTATAAGCTGTAGATAAAGCAGGATGTTTGCAATGTAGCTCAGAGAAGGATCTTTAAGTAATTTCACACTCCACTCCGCAAAACTTTAGCTTTGTATCCTCTCCAAATCCTGATCCATTAACAACTGTGTCTAAACCTCCAGCATATGAGCCTTCAGTTACATCAATACTAGTTACAGTCAAAGGAACCGTGTAAGTGAAATCCCCTTAAGCATATCCTTTATTCTATACATAAACTTCAATAGGCTACTCCCCAGACTAAGCTTCGGGTGTGCAGGATATCACATCTCCTGTTAAATTAACAGAAGAACATATACCTTTACCCAAGTTGACTGTTATAGTGCCCTCAAATCCCGTACCTGTAATTTCTAGATTATTTGCTACTGATGTTATTGTAGGTGTCTGTGATGCTAAGTATTTAAAACTACAAATTTCAGTATCTGCACATACAAATTCATCATCTCCACAAGTTAAAGTTAGTAGTTTGCTTCCTTCATTATTAGAATAAGCCTCTGCTCTACATTTGTATAAAGTTGGTGTAGATGAAACGTATGAGCACTATCTGTTTGAGAAAGTTGCAATACAAGCAGAGGAAAAGCCAGTGCCTTGAACTTCTATTATAGCGCCCATTTGAGAGATTTCTTTAGGAGTTACACCATCTACTTCTAGATTATATATAAACTCAGCTGAGGAGGAGGCTTTTCCTTTATTCGATATTGAAAGATTTATAGGATATGTACCTGCAGGACCTTATATCATAGAAAATTGTATAGAAGTATCTGTTACTGTAGTTGGTGTTATGGAATCGATTATGCTTAGAGTAATATTATTGGAATCAGTTGTAAAGCCTGTGCCTGTTATTGTTATTGTATCCCCTGCTTTTCCAGAGGACGGAGTTATGCTAGTTACAGTAGGAGTATCACTAGTAGAATAAGTAAAAGTGCAGGTAGCACTACAACTACTTTACTCCTCAATCCTTCCTAATAATATAACTTCTACTGGGCTATCAGCAGTAAGGGAATCAGGTAGTTCTGGTGTTATACATTTAATAGTATTATTGTCAGGAATACTCGTAATCTCACATACATTGTTTTGATTATCCAACAGAATTTGATTATCACCTTTTCTTGTAGAAAACCCAGATCCTGTGATTGTAATTTCTGTACCTCCCTTTACAGATCCTGAGCTAGGTGAAATTTCAATCATTTCAAATTTAAGGGTAAACGCTTTAGTATTGGACTTGCCCTTACCCTCAATAAAAACAACTAAATCATAAGTACCTGCAACTCCTCCTAAAACAGTACACTCTATTTAAGTATCAATTACAGTAGATACTAAACAATCTTCCTCTCCTATCTTCACACTAGTTTTACTTTTATCAGTTCCAAATTTAGTGCCAGTAATAGTAATTTAAGTTGAGACATATGTACTGGCAGAACTGTGGCTTAAAGAGGTAATATCAAGAGTATCAGCACTTGTATATGAAAAATCATTGTTAGTGGCTGATTCAGAGTCAATACTAACAGTTAAAGTAGTTCCAGTACCTTCAGCACTTGTAATACATGTAATTTCAGTAGTAGAGGTTGTTTAAATTGAGCAATCAGCATCCCCTATAGTTACTGTATAAGTGTAATCAGCCATAGCCTCTTTATTTTCAACAAACCCTTCTCCTACTATTGTTAAAAGAGTTCCTCCATTCTAACTTCCTGATACTGGTTATACTGATGTTATTGATAGTGTTTATGTTATTTAAGTGGTACCTGAGCTCAAAGGAATTTAGCCTATACTAAGATTTTACACTATTGGGTGATGACTGCCTACCCTCATTATAGGATTAGAGCATACTATTTATGTTGCAGATGAAGAAGTTACTGGGCAATCCACACCTCCTATCTCAACTTTGGCTTGTTATTAAGTGGATGGCAGATTAGTACCTGTTATTGTTATATTAGTTGAATCAGAGCTAACTGAGTCTACGCTGCCTGGGTCAGAAACATACTCGAAACTGCAATCAGTGTGGCAAATACTATCCACTGAATCCACTTTTAGATGAAGTTAAGGTTTTTCTTCAATAGTTCTCAAGAAATCACTAGGAATACTCCACCAGAAATTAGAGCTTGAAGGTTATACTACAGTTTATTTTCTTTTAAATGGGGGCTAAGAACTTGCTACTGATCCTCCTTGTAATCCAGAAATATCAAAATTGAAGTTGTGGTTGGAGGATTCTGGCTCTAAAATGTACATAATAAACTCTTCATGGTTAGAAGTACCATAGAAAGTAGTATTTTCAAAAAACGTATTGCCTAGTCCCAAATTTAGCTCTGTATCCTAGTCAGAAATCAACGATCTTATATCACTTATTCTAGTTCCGTACTGAATTTCAGTATCTATAGTAGTCCCATTCACTATTACTTTCATTGTGCCAGTTATAGGATCAGAGGCTTCCTATACAGTTGAGCATGTTTGAGATTGTTAAGAATTTTATAAAATTGGAAGAATAGTAGGCCTACCTTAAAAGCTAGCAAAATTCAAAGTTAAAGTGTATTTCAAAGATCCATCATTTAAACGTTCATCAGTGCAATCAACAGTAGCTGCAGTTTTGCTATTGATTTAGCTTCTGATATCATTACATCTCCAATACTAGTAAGTTACTCCATCAACTGTTCTGGACTGAGGTACGATTCAGTCAGTTGCTTCATTTGCATACTAGAACCTTACATTTCCTACAGGATCACCTCCAAACGTGCACTCCATTACTTCTCTTTGCAAATTGTTTGGCATTATTGATATTTTTGTTACTTTAGGCAATGTATTTTCACTTCCTGAGGTACAAGACGACTCGACTCCAATAGCAAAGTGATCTGATCCTCCTCCTTCCCTATGTCTGACTTCAAAGTAGTAAGGAGTTCCTTATGTCAAACTTATTTAATCGGATTCTAGATCAGTATTATCAAAAAATTACCAATAGCCAGTATGTTAGGTGTAATCTATTATTGTTACTGCATTTGTAGGATCATGGTCAGTAGATAGCACCACTCTAGACTGGTCATCCGAGGCTGTATAAAACTTAAAGTTGCCTGTACATGGAGGGACAAAATAACTAACCCATCTCTGTACATAATTATCCCCTATATTCTATAGCCCGTATATTGAAGGCTTTATTTCATCTTTGTCGGGACTCAAAGGATCTGTGGTTAACCATTCATCTATTTTGTCTAAATTAGCATTTTATTACCAGAATTAGTGCCTTACACCAGTTCCTCCTATAAAGGGACTGCTAGGGGTTGAGTTATCTAATTTTGTAAGGAGTTTTACCTCAGAGTAGCTTGATGTTAAAACTTCAGCAGGGTTTCCAGAAATATCAGCTGTTATTCTTGCCTTGTCCTTAGGAAATCCTTTTCCTTTTACTATTATTTACAATCCTCCCTCACTTGAGCCTTAGTTCGATGAAATTTCTTATATGGACGCCAGTACTTTTAAATTATACTTAGAACCATCTG
This sequence comes from Condylostoma magnum, assembly GCA_920105805.1. NCBI lineage: Eukaryota > Ciliophora > Heterotrichea > Heterotrichida > Condylostomatidae > Condylostoma > Condylostoma magnum. The sequence continues at coordinate 16,320 of CAKKTI010000468.1, forward strand.
CTGTATAGGAAAAACTAGTTTTTTGTAGATCAGCATAGCCCAGATTATCTCTAATCCTTAAAGAGACATCATAATTACCAG
>CAKKTI010000469.1:0-16378 GCA_920105805.1 Condylostoma magnum
TTCATTATTAATCGAGTAGTTTATAATGTTCTTTGACGTTGTCATTAATTGTATATTTTCATTGCAGAATGTAAAGCAGTGTTTTGTTCAAATAATAGCCCCGTCTTGGTACTATGTAATATTTGGCTTTGAATTAGCCTTATCAAAATACTAAAAAATTGTTTTATCCCCCAGTTTTACTTTAATCAGCTATTTTTTGCCAAATGGCTTTCTAAGTATTATTAAATTGTTCATTTTTAATTCACTAGTTTAATGTATAGAAAAACTTATTAGCAGTTAGTTACTTTACAAGAGTATTGGTGTTTAAGATTGTTTAAAATGTGTATAAATAAAATGGAGATCAGTTCATCTAGTGAGGAATTGTTAAGTTAAGACGATAAAAACGATTGTAGCATTTTAAATATCAAGTACCGGAAATATCCAAACTGCCAGTACATTGTAAACCCAGATGAGGATACTTTGCTTATAATACGAAATAAATTCCAGGATGATTTTAATTTACAAAGTGAAAATATTGTTTTTGCATTTGAAATGGATCATCAACTTGTCGAAATTGATTAAATGTATGAAAATTTAGCAATAAATGAAATTATTAGTCAGTTGAATCTTACAAAATTGGTTTTAGATGAAGAGTTGACTTTACATTTTATTGAGGGATAGTCCCAGAACTTGAATGTAGAATTATCCAAGGGACAAATATTTAAGTAAATTGTGCAGTTTTATTGCGAGGATTTCGGGGTAAAGGAACGTTTCTTGATTATTAAAGATGCTAAAATTATAATGAAAAACACAATTATAATTTCACAGTTGGATGAAAGTGAAATAGATCTTTAAATAAAAGTAGCAAAAATCAAAAGTATTGAAATGCTGTAAGAAAAAGGCCTTAAAATTACTCTTATGAATAGTTAAGTCTCACTGCCTTTTGAAATCTACTTTTATGATATTTTACAAAAAGAAGTCAGTATGAAGCTGATAAATCCAGTGTTTATTAATAGACCGCAGGAGAGAAAGAGCTTAGGTGATTTAAGCTACCAATAAAACGACTACTACCGTAAATTCCATGTAAAGAAAATCTCTAGATACAATTTTCGCATAAATCGTATAATTTGATTTGATTTCCAACATAATAAGCTATGTGCAACAACACATAACCTTAAAAACAAAAAACAACATGACATACGCTTAGTTAAGCACTTTTCCTCGCATAAGTAAAAGAAAAACCGATTAACTGTAATTTTCAGCTAAGAATACGGATACAGTAATCAGCATTACATCTTCAGTAATCAGCAAGACTTATAGGAGTTTTTAGAGTAGGCTAAATTGCTAATGAGTGACTAAATTACTAGTGGGTAAAAGCGTGGCAGTGTAATTTTTACTGAAAATCTCACAGATAAGGTAATAAAAGCAAGGCAAAGATAGTACACTTGACTAAGTAAAAGGCATGAGAGTATTATTGAGCAGGAAAATGATATAATATATCTTGTAATGTGCAATACTAAAATGTTCTATGGTAAACGGTACTTGAAGGTAGATCTTGAAAAATAAACACTTTGTATTATGAATTAAAAGAAAAAAATATTAAGTAATTACTGCATTCATAATGTAAAAATAGATGACTACAGCCACGATTTACGTAAAATCACTCTTATAGTCAGAGGATCCCTTTAAATTTGGATTAAGTTCAAAAGTTCCTATCTAAAGCATCATTTTCTCTACAATTTTCGGTAAATCAGGTATCAGTCGGAGTTAGAAATGATAAAACCAACTTTTAGAGCCAGATTACTAGTATCAACTTGAAATTTAGGACATTATCCCATCAATCTTAATCAAGAACTAGTGTAATAGTGGCTCGGGCCAGTAGAGGAATACAACATAATAGCCTTAGGATTCCAAGAGTGCACTAGTAGTGCTAGACTCCTTTTAATCCAACACCTTTCCACGTGTTTAAAAGAACTGAAATTTAGGTTACTACTAAAAGTACATATGATGCATATTTTCACTATCATTTTCATGGACATGAATCTTATAGACTCTGTCACTAATATAATAACTACTACAAAAGCTACAGGAATAGCAAAATTGATAGGAAACAAAGGAGGTGTTATAGGAGCATTTCAGTTATTCGACACTTCTTACTGTTTTGTTAATTGCCATCTAGCAGCAAAGCCGTACAGGGTTTAATAAAGAAACAATAATTTCCAGGATCTACTCAACGTTAAGTTGATAAGAAACTAAATTGGCTATGTTTTAAGCTATGACTACAATTTCTGGTTTGGAGACATGAATTATAGGGTAAATGAGGAGTTTTAGACAGCAGTTGACCTGATAAGGGAAAATCAGCTGAATTCCTTGTTATAGCAAGATTAACTTAAGCACGAAATAGGGCTTAATAAAATATTCTGTAAATTTAGAGAAGCCTAGATTAATTTTATACCGACTTACAGGCTTTAGCAGTTCAGTTAGGAATGAAGTAATAAAAAATCACAGACGCCAAGCTGAACTGATAGAATTTTGTATAGAACGGAGAATGAAATAGCTATATTAGACTACGATTCTATTCCTAATTGCATGGGAAGCGATCATAGGCCTGTGAAAGCTTTATTTGATACATTTATACGTCCTTATTACATACCTTAGACCATAGTCAGTGTAAAGGAAGACATAGAATTCGGAATTTTAGAACTAAATAGCCTTATTATGGTCAGTTTTGAATAGTAAGAAATATGCTAGGCCTAGTGCACTTTTAGCTCTTCCATGCTAAGGGAAAATTACCAGACTTCTCTTATACAGGCCGAGCCTGGACTTCCTATTATATTCTAACAAGCGGATATTCCTATAATAGAGCTAATTGTCTCAGATCCTCAGTATCTCCAGCATAAAAGTATCATTTTAGGGTTATATTTCTATGAAACCAATTTCCAAGAGACTATTATAGGCCAAGGAGCCCTCAAACTGTCTGATATTGTTAACCGTAATGATGAGAAACTGAGGTGGAGTAATGGGGATTAGCATGATATAGGCATTCAAGTTAGGGGTACGTTGGAACTTAATGGAAGATTAACTGGAAATTTTATCGTTAATGCAAATTTCAGAATTGATAGTAATTAGATATAAAAAAGTTTTGTTAAATATGAAAAATTAAGATAGTGATTCTAATAGTTGCCCTAAAAAGTTTATGGTAGTTCCTTATGTTATACTTATTTTGGTATTATTGGTATAGGGATTCACATCTTAATGGGTGTTCTAAGGAAATAGTCAATCTTTGTAATTGACGTTTACTGATAATACTTATAAGTACGGGTAGTGAAAAGGAAATATCATATATATTTATCAAAGCTCTATATATGAGTTAGAAGGCTAATCTTACGACTAACTTGCCAGTATTTGATGTGATGCAGATGATTTTGATATGAAATACGAAAAACTGTTTGAGTATTAATGTGAGATGTGGGAAAAATTATGAATTGCAGGATATATACAGTTATTGCTTTAGATATTTGTATTTATAGGCCTATTAAGTGTTATTATATTGATTTACAAAATGATTAATAGATAAATAAAGCATTCTATAATAGGAGCTGTTTAAACGATTATTGTAATTATTCAATTAATTTAAATAATTTGCTGATTTTCTGTATCTGATACTAAAATGAACGGTGAATGTGAAGAAGTGAATTCATACGAATCAAAGGAACCAGTGTGTGGAGGAATAGGCCCAATTATAATGATAGTAAATTTTATACTTCATTTTATTGTAACATTAATCAGCCTGTATTTGATAGTTTAAAAAAGAAGCTTCTCTAAGTAAAAATAACATAATAACTGTTAAACAACGAGTAACTTTCCATAAACTGATATTGAAGTTATCATTCCTTCTAATGGCAAATAGAAAGAATAGTAAAATGAATTAGACAAAATTACCTTTGCATAGCAGTTAATAAATAGAAGTTTACGCAATTAAAAGAACCTGAATAATTCACATAAATTAAATAAATAGTCATAGTCTTAGAGATTAAATATACAAGAAGATAGTTTGAATGAGATAAACTTTCCTAAATTAGTAAAGTAACTTCCAGGAAACTCTGCTAATGTTAATAGTTTCACTAAGAGGTTCATGGATATTTTAAGCCCGTAGGTAAGTTAAAATAACAAAACTGAGGTTCATTTTAGTTTATAATTGGAATAGAATAATAATAGTTAAGAATAAGAGGTGTAATGCTTCAGTTCTGAAAGCTAGAATAGCTCAAGTAGTGTTAATTAATAAATCATAAGGTTTACATTAATTTGTTGACTATACCATATGTTATATTATAGTTTCATGTCATTTCTATATTGGCTACTAAATATATATTTAATAAATGTTTTTATCTTGCTTTAATTCAGTAGTTTATTATTAAAAACACTTAAAGTGTTTAAGGCTTTTGAAAGCGTCAAATTCAATAAGGTTGCTACTATTTTCAGATCTAATTCTTATATACTTCTGATGGCTTAAAGGAAAGATATTAATAATTTTGCCAGTATTCCTAATTATCTAAGATGGTTGAAACATGCTTTTAAAAGAAATGGGGGAAATTGATAGAGAATCGAAGTATATACTGTATTCACTTAAGCATTTTCTGATTTAAAGTAGTATTTATTGATATTATCAAGCAGATTATAGTTGAAATAGGATATTTTAAGTAAAATAGCAGGAAGTATATAGATTTGTGTTTTAATCATAAATAAATCTTAAGCATAGTACATCCTAGGAAGACAAAAGATGCTTTGAAATATAAGGAGCTTATTTAATTTTTGCTAAGTAATCAAATACTCAAAATTATTATAATTAACCTGATGTAAGAATCACAGGCAACTTTAGATTATATTAATAGGACCTTTTCAAATTATTGGACTCCAAGAATAAAGAAATACTCATGTATCTTTTAGATGGATATTATAGCAGAAATTAGCTTTTAAATTCGAATCTTAGATTTCAGATATTTCAATGCAATTAGTACTATTTCACAGATAAAACTTTATTTTTGTACTATTTTTAATGTAGGTTTAATCGAAGTAAAAAATCAACAGTTGTCATGTACAAGTAGCATTAAGTCTCGTATATACACTGAAAACCTTAAATTTTGAAGCTATGACCTAATAACATTTAAATCAATCATTTGCTATTAAAAACTACTTGGTACTGTTTAAAATTTGATTTAGACCATTTGATTGGCTCAACAAATGACAAGACAGGGTATAATTTAATGAGCTTGCAGAATTGGTATATCAATAGACTAATTCTCAATAAGGTAATAGCAAAGGCTTATCAATAACGAGAGAAAACAAGATATTTAAAGTAAGAAGTAAATTATACAGTTTTTAAATATGATAGCTGAAAATAGTTATAAGGAAGGCATTCATAAAGTTGATTAGCCTTATAGCAGAGGATTTGAGTCAATTAATTCCAAAAATTGTATAGGAATTCTACAAAAACAGATACTCATTGCAGAGCTAAATCCATAAGATTAAAACGAAGTAATCAATAGTTAAAATAGAATTACAAAAATAATGAATTTTAATCTGTAAATAATGAAATAATTTGATACTAACTATAAACTCCCAGTATAAAATTTGGTGTCAATTACACATGAGCTAAGACCTACTAACAGGATTATATAAGCAAACTTACATATAAGTAAAAAAATTAATTTCTAAACTACTTTTTGTGACTCAAAAATGTACTTGCTCTGTAAAAAGCTTGTGAAGGAGTTTCAATGTCTTCTAAATCTTGAAACATATTTGAATCTTCGATGTCAATAATTGCTGGTCTAGAAGTTTAATAAGGGTCAGGAACATAATGTGATACACTTATATCATTTATATTGAAATTTTTTATATCTTCATCTCTTTAAGAAAATCTATTAGAGAAAAACTTTGAAGAGGAGAAATGATTATCATCAAACCTTTCAACTGGGGTAGTATTTGTATATATGCCACTATTCTATTATAGTAAAGAAGTATCAGGCTCTAATATTTAGTCCTCAAAATCTAGTTCTGATTCAGGTTATTTATTAATTTCTTCAACAATAGGCTGTTTAATCATTTCAGGGTCAGGAATATAACTTTTAACAGAGAATTGGTTAACGTTGAAATAAGGAAATGAGTTTTAACTTAGAATATCCGGAGTATTTAGAGTAGAATCTCTATCAAATTCATTGTTTACTGGTTAAACTTTCCTTTAAAAGCTTGTATCTCTTTTATAATTGCTTACACTGTAATCGTTTATATTGAACGAAGCAGGCTATAATGCAGATACGCTGTTATCATTGTTTGTTGAATCTTTTCCGTCTTTTATTTTCTCGGCTCGCTTTTAAGCTCTTATTTACTTCCACTTTTTGCATGCTTTGTAACAGGATTCTCCAATACTGACTACAACAAGAATCATTTGGAATCCCATGACTACTAGCACTAAAACAAGCACTACAAATTCGTATAGATCAGTATTTTCATCACTTAAAGGTTCTAAAAAGAAGGCTACTACTATGAAGATTCCGAGTATTAATAGCTCAGAAATGGATGTTATGAAATTAGTAAGCTTATCAGCGTAGGGCTTGAAGTAAATAACTATTAATAAATTGACAAAAGTGTGGCCTATGTTGCAGATACATTACACATAGGGGTAATCTAATAGGAACACTTGTACCATTATATAGAACAGTCTTCTTAGTATAAACCAGTAATAAAACCATAGTTTAAATTCTGTTCCTTCTACTTAAAACTCATAATACAAAGTCTCAAATTATCGATTTTCCTCCTCAGTCCTTTCCTCCTTTGCCTTTTTAGCATATTTCAACGTACTTTTAAAAATAAAGTAGAACCATATCGGTGTAGTTACTATAGCTATAAGTGATAATAAGCCAACTAGAGTATTTACTCCCCATTCCGCATTTTCAAAGTCGAATGAGTAAAGCTGTAGAAAGGCAGCCATTCCAATTTCTAAGTAAGCTTCTATCCAAAACCTTATATACAAATTCCATCTATAAGTATCACTCATTTTCTTGAAAAACCTAGCAACACGTTAATACCTCACCTTACTAAACCCATAAAGCACAGGCCACAACATAGTCTATAATATCAAAACAGTCCATAGATCCCCACAATTCAACAAGTACTGATTTGTTCCATATCCATTCCTTTCACTAAGACTATTCCTTGGTTCTCCATCTTCAGCTATCATAAACTCAAAAACATTTGGAATTACGTTGTAATCTAGAATTGATGCAAAGAACTCAGTAAGTTTAATAGGAATGTTTATGTTTGTCATAGGAATAAAGGCTAGTATTTAGATAGTGTTTAGTAAGGCCCACACTGCACCTGGACTTCCACTCATCATCCCTGCCCCGATACTCCCTCCAACAACGCTTTAAGAAGCAGCAGCTGCTTACTCTCCCACAGCCTTTGCTTCAGCCAGTTCTTATGCAGCAGCTTCATCTTCCATCACTTTTTCATCGTTTGAACTTATAGATGTATTTTAGTCCGATATTGTAACTTCAACCTTTCCTATTATTGTAGATTTAGTGGTTTCCAATAAGTAAGTATCCCCTTGTACATGCGTGAGTGTAAAGGTAACTGATTGTCCTGCTATTTCTAATGTAAGAGACGAATGGATTATATCGAATCAAGCATCTGTAATTTTGATTGTTATGTTTCCATCTTTTATTGACTCTATTGTTAAGGTGAGGCTAGCTGGAACACATGATTCACTGTTTCATACGTATTGTGGAATGCACCTATCACATTAGAGTTGTCCTTCAAGCTTAGAGCACTCTTCACAGTTCTCCATACAGTCTAAGCATTCAAAATTAGGGGAAATTGAGTTGTTGTATTAGCCCTTAGGACAACTGCATTCCTTGCCATTTTACTCTGTGCCATTGGGACATATACAGTCTGTATTGGAGTCCATGGAAAGAGGGCTATCGCAAGTGCACTGGCCATTTGATAAAGTCATGTTTTGGGATATACAGGTATTGCATTTAAGACTGGGGCCATCAAGGCAAGTAGAGCATGGCTTTGTGCAATCACTACAGGCTGAAGTTGTGGTATTTTTTCATTATCCATTTTAACACTCTGTAACACAAGATTAAGAGTCAGTATCAAAAACAGCTTCAGGATCATCACATTCGCATATAACCTAAGAGTCTACAAGGGAACAATTCCCAGTACAGTAATCAGGACATGCATTACAAGTTACAGCCCCTGAGGAATCAGAATCATAGAATGTGTCATCACATATGCAATCAGAGCCAACCTCTGTGCTATTTTCTGGACATTAGCACCAAACTACCGAAACTAAGGTATTAATATAAGGATTGTTGCATACACATTCTCCTTGTTACTAGGTTGAGTTAGCATCATTGCAAGTTATACATTCATTATTATTGCCTCCATTGCATGTTAAACAATCAGAGTGGCATTATACACAGTCTTGAGCACTTGTATCGAAATACTTACCATCTGGACATACACATTCCCCTGAGTCTTCTGTTGATGAACCAGGACAAATACAATCTGAACTATCTGGACTGAGAATAAAGGGAGATGTACATACGCATTAATCATTAGTATCCTTACTCATTTCAGCTGAAACACAAGAACTGCATTTTTAGATATTTGGGGAGTCAATACAGGAGGAGCATGGATTTGTGCAATAATTACATGAGAAATCAGTAAGATTCATTCAGTCAGATAAAGTACAACCGACTGCACAGAATAGAATATTTGGATCCGGATTTTAGTCAGATAGTATGCCATTGCATGTGCATATACCACCTGTATCAGTGCTGTTTATTGGGCATGCACAAGTAAGGGCTGGTGAAGTGGCTGTATTCTCGAATGTTGGTTTGCATGTACATGTTCCTGTTCCTCCTCCTACTATTTCTGCATTTGAGTCATTACAAATATCACATTAGCTTGGTCCTGCTCCGCTACAAGTTGCACAAGTTGAATCACAAGAGGTACAAGTTACTGTTGGTGATGTACCTGAATCATAAAAGCCATTATCACAGATACAGTTTGATCCATCCCATGTACTATCTGAAGGACATACACATGTTAAATTGTCTCCACTTAATACTTTAGGAGCAGTACAAACACATTAATTGCTTCCATCTATAGTCATATCTGCGTGCTGGCATGTACTACATTATATAGTTGATACGAAATCATTACATGTAGCACAGGGAGCATCGCATGTCTTACAAGAGTTATCATCAGTATCTCTTCATTATGTTCCTGTACACTCAGCTAAACAGTTTAAAACATTGGGGTCTGTGTTTACATCTTCATAGCCACCATCACATACACATACACTGCCAGAAATACTACTGTTTGAAGGACATGCGCATGTTAAAGCTGGTGAAGTGGCTGTATTCTCGAATGTTGATTTGCATACACATGTTCCTGTTCCTCCGCCTACTATTTCTGCATTTGAATCATTACAACTATCACATTAGCTTGGTCCTGCTCCACTACAATTTCCACAAGTTGAATCGCAAGAAGTACAAGTTACTGTTGGTGATGTACCTGAATCATAAAAGCCACCGTTACAAATACAGTTTGATCCATTCCATGTACTATCTGAAGGGCAAACACATGATAGATTATCTCCACTTAATACTTTAGGAGCAGTACAACTACATGAATGGCTGCTTAAGGTCATATCTGCATGTACACATGAGCTACATTGTATAGTTGATACGAAATCATTGCATGTAGCACAGGGAGCATCGCATGTTTTACAAGAGTTATCATCAGTATCTCTTCAATCTGTTCCTGTACAAACAGCTAAACAGTTTAAAACATTGGGATCTGTGTTTACATCTTCATAGCCACCATCACATACACATACACTGCCAGAAATACTACTATTTGAAGGACACGCGCATGTTAAAGCTGGTGAAGTGGCCGTATTCTCAAATGTTGATTTGCATGTACATGTTCCTGTTCCTCCTCCGACTATTTCTGCATTTGAGTCGCTACAACTATCACATTAGCTTGGTCCTGCTCCACTACAATTTCCACAAGTTGAATCGCAAGAATTACAAGTTACTGTTGGAGATGTACCTGAATCATAAAAGCCACCGTCACAGATACAGTTTGATCCATTCCATGTACTATTTGAAGGGCATACACATGATAGATTATCTCCACTTAATACTTTAGGAGCAGTACAACTACATGAATGGCTGCTTAAGGTCATATCTGCATGTACGCATGAGCTACATTATATAGTTGATACGAAATCATTGCATGCAGCACAGGGAGCATTACATGTTTAGCAAGAATTATCATCAGAGTCTCTTCAATCTGTTCCTGTACAAACAGCTAAACAGTTTAAAACATTGGGGTCTATGTTTACATCTTCATAGCCACCACCACATACACATACACTGCCAGAAATACTACTATTTGAAGGACACGCGCATGTTAAAGCTGGTGAAGTGGCTGTATTCTCGAATGTTGACTTGCATACACATGTTCCTGTTCCTCCACCTACTATTTCTGCATTTGTGTCGCTACAACTATCACATTAGCTTGGTCCTGCTCCACTACAAGTTGCACAAGTTGAATCACAAGAGGTACAAGTTACTGTTGGGGATGTACCTGAATCATAAAAGCCACCGTCACAAATACAGTTTGATCCATTCCATGTACTATTTGAAGGGCAAACACATGTTAAATTATCTCCACTTAATACTTTAGGAGCAGTACAACTACATGAATGGCTACTTAAGGTCATATCTGCATGTACGCATGAGCTACATTATATAGTTGATACATTATCATTACATGCAGCGCAGGGGGCATTACATGTCTTACAAGAATTATCATCAGAGTCTCTTCAATCTGTTCCTGTACAAACAGCTATACAGTTTAAAACATTGGGGTCTGTGTTTACATCTTCATAGCCACCACCACATACACATACACTGCCAGAAATACTACTATTTGAAGGACACGCGCATGTTAAAGCTGGTGAAGTGGCCGTATTCTCAAATGTTGACTTGCATGTACATGTTCCTGTTCCTCCGCCTACTATTTCTGCATTTGAGTCGCTACAAGTATCACATTAGCTTGGTCCTGCTCCACTACAATTTCCACAAGTTGAATCACAAGATGTGCAGGTTACTGTTGGGGATGTACCTGAATCATAAAAGCCACCGTCACAGATACAGTTTGATCCATTCCATGTACTATCTGAAGGGCAAACACATGTTAAATTATCTCCACTTAATGCTCTTGGAGCAGTACAACTGCATGAATGACTGCTTAATGTCATATCTGCATGTACGCATGAGCTACATTATATAGATGATACATTATCATTACATGCAGCGCAGGGGGCATTACATGTCTTACAAGAATTATCATCAGAGTCTCTTCAATCTATTCCTGTACAAACAGCTAAACAGTTTAAAACATTGGGGTCTGTGTTTACATCTTCATAGCCACCATCACATACACACACACTGCCAGAAATACTACTATTTGAAGGACATGCGCATGTTAAAGCTGGTGAAGTGGCTGTATTCTCGAATGTTGACTTGCATACACATGTTCCTGTTCCTCCTCCTACTATTTCTGCATTTGAGTCGCTACAAGTATCACATTAGCTTGGTCCCGCTCCACTACAATTTCCACAAGTTGAATCACAAGAAGTACAAATTACTGTTGGAGATGTACCTGAATCATAAAAGCCACCGTCACAGATACAGTTTGATCCATTCCATGTACTATCTGAAGGGCATACACATGATAGATTGTCTCCACTTAATGCTCTTGGAAGAGTACAACTACATGAATGGCTGCTTAAGGTCATATCTGCATGTACGCATGAGCTACATTGTATAGTTGATACGAAATCATTGCATGCAGCACAGGGAGCATTACATGTTTAGCAAGAGTTATCATCAGTATCTCTTCAATCTGTTCCTGTACATTCAGCTAAACAATTAACTGTGTTTGCAGTAAGATCTACATCCTCATAGCCAGAATCACAAGTACATACACTGCCAGAAATACTACTATTTGAAGGACATGTACATGTAAGAGCTGGTGAAGTGGCCGTATTCTCGAATGTTGCTTTACACTGACATGTTCCTGGTGTTCCTCCTACTATTTCAGCATTAGAATCACTGCAAGTATCACAATTGCTCGGCCCTACTCCACTGCATGTTGCACAGGTTGAATCACATGCACCAGGTGCAGTATAACAAGTATAACTCCCTGTAGAGGTTCTAAAGCATTAATTTGCGTTCACGACAGTTGAACAGGATGGATCACTACAAGCACCAGCTGTGTCTCCAGGGCCACTATTAAGATTTATATCACTCCAATACATTGACTATACGGCTCCTACAAAACCTCCTCCTATTTAGAGTGTGAAGGGGTTATCTGTATTTTACCAGTCATCTTTAGAATCAATAACAGTTTATTGTCCACCTTAGCCAACTTCTACATCTACGTCTACTTTATTACCATTAGTTTTAACTTCAACTTAGTACTAGACTCATTTATTCTATGTCAGCAATGAAGGACTATCAGTACCACTCTCCGTTACATCGTCATCTGTCCTTACACTCAAGGTAGTATTATCTGACCCATCTACACTGGCATTAAGAATGACAACCCCAGAATTATCAATTATTTGGAAAAGTTGTCCAGGAGTGGTAATGTACACTCAAAGTGTGAAAAGATTTGGGGTTCCTGATAGACTAGATAGGGTAAAGTTGACAGTATCGGTGGATTCGAAAAGTACACCTTATGATACACATGTTGGGTCGTCAGCATCGGTGCCGGATGTACTGCCTAGTGTTCCGGATATAGAACCAAAAGTCATGGACTAGCTGCAGGTTCCGTCGAATTTAGCATCTAGAAAGACTGTTCCTCGGAGCATGGTTAGTTGAAGAACTAGCAGAGCTGCTTAGAGTTGTCGAGAGTACATATTTATTATAAAGAATTAAAGGTTGATATTAGTTGAGAGAAATATGTAAAAAGAGGCTTCAGGCGGAAATGTCTAGTTGAAATTTTTGGTCGGATTTTGGTTAGAAGGTTTGATATGCTCAATAGGGCATTAAATTTACTATACAATTACTTGCCAAAGTGAGTTTTGGTATTGGAGAGTTGAATTTAGTCTTTTAAACTCGAAAACTGTACTTCTGTTGTAGGAAAAGTTCTGATTTTAACTAGTCGCTTGTACTTATCTAGATTTATGAACTTCTCACGTAATTCTTTAACATCTTATAGGCCAAATATCAGGAATAAAATCTTATTAGCATTTTTTCGATTGAACTACTATTGTTTCCTCATGTACTTGACTAATATCCCTTCAACGTCTTCCTATAAGGCCTTTACTATTTGGATCCTTCATTTTTATATATGTAACAAAACTAAAAGCACTTAATGCTTACAAAATCCTATGAAATATCCCATCTTCTACTTATTTCTAACTGTTAGAAATCATAGGCAATTTCAGGGTTGTTTGAATAGAAATCTTGAACCTTAGTCTATTTTGTATACAGTTTTTAATAATCAACTTTTGTTTAGGTTTGTACCTGCAATGAAAAGATCTTTCTGGGGCTATCAATACTCCTAATGCTATTCACAATCTCCAGGCGTTTAAGTTCCTTAAAAGTTGCTGCTTTTAGTCTTATATACTAAAACTTAAATGCTGAATCCAATTATACCTTTTAATCTTTCATTCTTATCTTAATATTTTCTTCTAGCTTCCTTAAAATCTAGCTAGGGGCTTTTAACTTTTTCATACTAGACTCATTATGCTTTACTTATATACTCCTTGTACTATAGATGATGATGAAACAGCTGTTGACTAATTTATTTAACTAATAACTCTTCGTTATTATTCTGATTTTATAGTAAAAGGTCATACTAAGCATTCCTATGGAGAGGCTTTGGCTGAATGTTATACTTTCAATTTTATCAGGATTTTTAATCAGCAGTAAAGCATCTTACTATTATGTAGTAATTTTGAATAAAGAAGCTTTATTATTACTAAGCTTCAAGCTGTATATGAGGTAATGGGAGAGAAGTTACTTTAGTAAATTTACTTCTGTAACATTGAGCTTATAAGTGGATTTATTCAATGGACTATTCTGAGAACAGAATCACATTGGTAAATTATTAGTTTGGAAAGCTATGAATAGTATAAGTCTTTTAGCTGGTGATTAAAAGAGCTCATAGTAAAATCAGTTGAGCTGTAGGATTTGCGTAAATTGATCCACTTGTTGAGAGTTTGTAAAAGTAGATTTTAAAGTAAGGGAGGGGCAAGATTGCCTTTTTAAAGCAATGAGTAAGTCTTCTAAGAGGAATAGAACTAAGTCACGTACAGTGACTAAATTAGAAAATGATTAAACCAAGGATGGACATTGGAGTTAAATTTAATTAAAACATTAACACTCCTAGGTAGAAAAAGTGCGGATTTCTTAGAAAGATACTTTGAGATGTTATTGTAATTAATCTATGCAGATAATTAGGAACAGAAGCTAAAGGAGGAATATTGATTTAAGTGCCTTACAGAAAACGAACTACAGTTAGTTTGAATGTATATAGCAAAAGGCCTTTATTTGGCTATATACATAGGGATTAAACTAAAACTCGAAGATTATCTTAATATAAAGAAATCTCTGGTCCTAAACATCAGCTAACTGGTATGATTATAACAAAGATTGCATCATGCCTAAATTACCTAAAAATGTAGTAGCATTTAATGAATAAACTCCACGTAAAGATGTAATTCTGGGTTATTAAATGACAAATTTTAGTATATGAGGAATTCCTTTAAGAAAGTAAAAGGCTTATATGTAGAACTGCTTATTAGGCACCTTTGCTAGACAGGATTACAGCTAGAGATTATTTAATGTATTGAACCCATGGCTGCTTTATCATAACTAGTCCTAATAAGATATGTGCACCACCTTCTTCAACTACCCTGATCAGAAAAGAAGAAATTAGTATACTTAATTACTATCATTTTCAAATGTTTTGACTAATAAAGTGAAAAGCATAACCTTTAAGGTTCCTGAAAAATAACTTTTAGTAGTAGATGCTGATACACTCCTTATAGTATCATTACTAGATACAGAATATGCAACAAAGTTGGAGCTAACATGATATTATTAAATTATTATATAAAGTACTGGCAGTTATACTTACAGATCCCTTAGTATTAGTAGCAGGGTTATCAATACATGCTTGGCATGCTGAGATATTGGTATTATCCATATTAACACCAGCAAGTATTTAATAGTGCACTAGCTTGACGCAAATAAATCCAAAACTATTGCATGTCATAGTAGAAGTAATTGAGTTTTCAGTAGGGAATCCTCCCTTATTCTATTAATGAGTCGTATAATAAATGTTATCTGTAGTGGAACTAGGAGTAATGGCCTTTCCAGCAACAAGGGCTTTTAAACTCTTATTTTAATCCTATTTAATAATTAGAGCCAAGGCCTTCTTTGTAAAGAACTGATGGAATATCCCATTTACATAGAGTTTCAGTAACTTCATTTGAAGTCCCTTTTACTGATTAGGCTATCCATTTAAGAATCTATCAGGATTTATTCCAGTAACAAATACAGCACATTAACTGAAGTCATTTAACTCTCCAGTATAAACTTCTCCACTGAATGTGATTTCAAAAGATGCAGCATTATGGGAATTATTAGTGAATGTTGCTTCAGAACATTAACCATACTTATTAGTATAAGTCAGCCCGTAGCTCGTCAAGTGTCATAACTGTTTTAGCATTGCTATTATAATTAACAACAGCTGATGCCCATCCTTATTACAAGTGCTGGCTTATAAGTCTATATTAAAATACAGTCAAATCCGAGGCATGACTTGCAGTATCAGTTGAAGTAGGCTCTACTTCTAAATCTTTTCCATCCATCAGTAGAGATAGTAGAAGAGTTTGGATAGAAATCAGTATCCCCTAACTTTCAGCTTTAACAGTAATTGGGGTCACTAAGAATTAGTGAAGGAGCGCTGACTGTATTAAATGAGCTTTGAGACTTAATTGTAAAGCTTAGACCGGCAATTGCGATATATTAGCTTTGATTAGTACCAGTTGTAGTATTGGCTGAAGTGTAGTAGTAACCTTAGATTTGCAGCGATCTGTATTAGAAGTGTTTTCGAAGGTCAAGTTATAATCAATTTCAATCACAAATAGATTATGTTCCCAGGCGTCAGCATTAATATAAATAGAATCACCTTTAAGTCTTTATAATGTTTATTTTACCTAGTATATTTAAGGGTGTAAGGGTGTAAGGGTGTAAGGGTGTAAGGGTGTAAGGGTGTAAGGGTGTAAGGGTGTAAGGGTGTT
>CAKKTI010000471.1:1674-16298 GCA_920105805.1 Condylostoma magnum
TAATAACTGTAATAGATTTAACTGCAGATAAATAATTTGAAGGAAATAATTTAGTAAAAAGGACTTCCATTACCAAAGAATAACCTTTAATTTACAGAATTATTAACTAACAATACTCCACTATTAACACAAGAATAAGAAGATGATTTACTAAAAAAGTGGAGAAATAAGCATAACAGATTCCCTTAGTAATAAATTGGATAATCATTGCACTTATTACTGTTTTGTCATATTTGAAATTATTTATATGCATAAATTATGGAACGTTAAAAATATTAACATATAGATAATAGATTGCTGATTAAATAAAGTGATTATATTTTATAGTTAAAGCATAGATTGATATACTGTTGATCTCACTATAAGCTATTATACAAACTAAATGTGTAGTAATCACATTACTTAATAACAATTAAAGGTATTCACATTTTATAAATAATTGAAAATGATATTGTTAATATACTATAAATAAAGTGAATCGCAATTAGATAGCTATGTATCTATCTACTTTATCTAACATTTAATTTTATTAAGTAAATAGATCTAAAACATGTCAAATCTTGAATATTTATAAGTGCTTATCCCGATAATGTTAAAGAGGTGAGCTATTTCATTAATTGTTATACAGAAATAAACATGAATAATTCTTTTTCGAATATGTTTAACTAACTAAATCATCTTCTCTTCCCTCTTACTGCCTTTTTACCTGCTAAATTCTTATTCTGTTGTTTTACATTACTAGGGATATTTTAAGGTTATTTCATTTAAGAAGCAGGCCTATTTATTACTTATTTTTTCTATTAATCTAGTACAATTTCTAGTACTACATTAATATTTTTAAGCTATAAGTTTTAAGGTAAATTTTATGAGAAATTCTACCAATTCTTAACATTTTATCATATTTCATCATCATTTAAACATTCAGTCAATTACTAATTAGGGTTATAATTGTTAAAATTAATTCTGGAGATATTTGCTTTCAAAGCCTACTCGATTTACTATAAATTTGGATAATTTTATTATTATTAACTTACCTTTTCAATGAATTAGTTAAGATCATTTAAATCTGCCTCTTGTAATTTATTACTGATTTCTTAACCTTTCTAGCTTATTATAACATTAGCATTTAGTTATTCAAATAATAGATAAATTTCTCCAATGTAGAAAATTTATTGATTCAGCACATTTTCAAACTCCAATAGAACATTTTACTCATTCATATTGTTAACCTTGATGCACTTAATTACTGAACTCTACTCATAACTTTTAGTATCTACTATATATAAAATAGTTCTCTTTAGTAGTTTAAAAACTTATTAAATTAATACAGGATAATTATCTCCTAAACTACGCTGCATTTCATTAATTTATGTATGCAATAATGACCTATTTCCTTCTTTGAGCTGTAATATCTATTCAAGTTGTTTTAAGGAAACATTTCTTTTGATACTCGCAGCTTTATCAAAATTAAAGGATATCTCTTAGTAGTTAATTGTAGTAATATATCTGCCCAATAGTTCTAATTAGTTATTTATTGATTAAAAGTTATAAGTTGAATTAGTGTCTTATATATTTTGTAATTAGTTAACAGAATGAATATTAATCAAGGTTTTTAAATCTTTACTGGATATAAAGCCATTCTCTTTCTTAAATTTATCGAATTGTGTATCTTGCACATTAAGCATTACCTTAGAGCTCAAATCTTTAATTAATTTATTGTGAATACTTATAAGATATTGTAAAACTTAGAACAAATATAACCCCGGGTATTTATAGTCAGGAATGAAATATAGCAAAGGTTACCGCTTTTCATCAAACTCAATTAATTCTTACTGCATGTCTTTGTAACTTATTACTTCTTTCCAGCTTTTTATGAATCCCTGATACAATTCTTTAAGTTAAGAGTCTTTCTGTAGCTCTTCATTCATAATTATCTCTGATGCTTGTTGTTTGTTAAACCTTTGCTTACAGTACTTTTGAAAATACTGTACAAAGTCAATCAAGTCTTTTAAATTTGACACTCTGTCAATGTCTTAAATATGATCTAAGTAGAAATTAATTACTTCATAATTGCTCTTTTATTGTCTCTTACAATCCTATCTAAACTAATCTATTGTTTTAATGCTTATTATATGATATAAACTACTAAGTTAAGTTATATCTTCAATCTCCTGTTAATTCAGTACGTTTTAAAGCAGTTATTTTTTATTTGACTGTTCCTTTGATTAGTTTATAACGCTCTGTTTATTCTAAATCAAATTCTGAATGACATCTTAACTGAATTTTTTCTCCATCATTTCTCTTGACTTCCAATCACTTAATATGCAATTATTTTGATCAATAAATTAAGGTATTCTTTGTACTATAGCATACATAAGCAAGGTAAAGCTTTATATGTCTTAGTTTTGTTATAATGCCTAGCAGAGTGCTACAATTCTTTATAATTGTTATTCATCTGAATAATCTCTAGATAATAAAGATTACATATACATAGTATTGTTTAAAATAAGGTTGAGAAGTCAATAATCAAAATCTTTCAAATTCCTTACTTAGCATGTATCACTTTAAGCTATGAATTTAAGGCCCTTTTCTTCATTTTCTAGGTAGTTTTATATAATTTGACTTATATCTTATTACACTTCTTATGGAGTTATAGGTATAAAGCTAGATTATTCTTCCTCAAAGTCTATTACATCATTATATTATTCATTACTGCACTTTATACATTTATCTGGAATTTATTCTACAATAGAACTACATTTTTCACATTTATACAAGTTTTTATTACTTATCTGCATTTTACAATATGACTCTATGCTAGGATCTGGATCAGCGCCTAATAAGAACTATGAATTCAAATTTCCTATACTAAATTATCCATTTTAATCCCAAAAAGGACTTGTAAGTGGGCTTTGCTTATCTTAATAAGATATAATTCCAGCATATAGAAACACTTATATAATGATTCTGTATATGTTATCTTAGTTTGCTCTTATTGCAATATCTGTGTTATCAAACTTATGTATAATTGCCTTCATTAAATCAATAAATTAAGTACTGAAGTACTATTATAAATTTTATACATTAGCTTCAAGCCAATTTTTAAATACTTGATTATCATTTTTATTCAGCATTATGTAATTTATTAGAGCAGTTAATAGAGTAAATCGTTCATTTGAATCATGTTCTTTCAAAAGAGTATTGAGTAGTTCTGGATTATCATCTAAATCTGCTCTTTGCAGCACACTTATGACATCTTTCAATTAATTTGAGTTTTAACGAATAAAAGGAGGATGGTCAACAATCTAATCCAGTAAATATAAATCAATCATTTGAATCCATTATGCATTTTTAAGTCTTATTTAGTTTTGATTAATTTGCCCTGTATTTGACATAGCATCATATCTTATAGATTTACAGCAATAAAGTCTTAGTATCTCTGACAAATGATTCTAATTGCTCAATATTTCATCTATTTCTTTGAATTCACTTTATCCTATTATTCGAATATATTTAGAATACTAATACAAATAAACCTTCTGTATTGAAATATTTGTAAGTTGCTTATATTTTTGTACATTATTTGCATTTATTGATTATTTAAAGCATTCTAAGTTTGATACAAGCCACTGTTTAAGTTAATTATCCTCTAATTCAGGCATATTCATCTTAGCAATAAAATCAATAAAGATTCTAGAAAATTCGTTTTAAACCCCGTTCTGTGCTATGCAAGTTTCAATAGCTTTAGAGCATTCATTCACTTAATTTTCTGTTACGTCAAATAAATTCTGTATGTCAAGTTTTTAATATAAAGCTTGAATCACATCAGATCCTTCATGATTTGATTATCCTCTATTGAGCTATTCTATTGTACCAAGAAAAACCTGTTATGAATTGTTTTTATTCAGCATAAGTGTCTTCAGTTGTGATCATTTAAGCATTTGAATTTCTTATTACAATTATTCATTTTCTTAATCAAACTGTTAGTGTAGTTGATTGATGAATTCTTCGTTAAACTATAATTAAGGAGCCCCCTCATAGGTATAATCCTCCAATAGTTACAAAATTTTCTCATACTAGTTTTAATTAATAAGCTACTTGTTATAAATATCGACTATCTTATAAAACATGTGAATAATTTCAGAGTTCTCTATTTGATATTATTTACTTAATGTATTATAATCATCTATAAATTCTTTTAAATTAATGCAAGCCTGCATTACATTGGTATCAGTTTATATGAATTTTGGTTTCATGAAAACTAGGCAAGCAGATATATTGTCATGAATTTCTTTAATTTATGTATTCTTTGTAAAATTTATAAACTTTTATTAAGACCCGGGAATAAGATGAAAAATGACTTGTATAATATTACCAAGTTTTGTAATCATTCTATGCTTTGCTTCTAGAGTAGATATTATACTGTCAAGTGAATCACACTTACTTATCAGTTTATTAGCAATGTTAATCAAGATTTTAATGATATCTTCTGTAAAGTATTTTTCGTATTTTATCTAAATGTAATCTTCGACATATAAACCATATTGGTTAGATGGCAAATCATTAAATATGTTCTTATCTTTAATTTCAAGTTTCATGAATGGCAATCGTAGAGGTAGAATCTTTATTCTTTTCTGGTTTTGATTTAATATATTCCCGAAATTAACTTCTCTTTATGTGGTATCAATCCACTTTTAGATTCATTATTCAAAGTTTTCTTGTAATAACCAGGAGAACCCTTAGTACTTGTGAATTGTCTATATAATACTTCAGAATATATTTTAACCAATATTATCCAGTATTTACTGCAAAGCAATTTGCATATTTTTACTTTAACTATAAATTTCTGAGTTATTATATAGTTCTAATCTTCATTCTGGTAGTGATTCCCTTTATTAATCTATGAGTAGTTAAAAGAGTTCTATTATTATTTAGCTTAATCTTTCATTTTCAAACACAATTTAAGTAATAGACTCAATTTTATCGAAAATAATCTATGATTCATTTTAGTCTTAAAATAAAGTACTCCTTGTCATTGATTCAGAAAACAATTTTCTAAAATCAAACTATTGATCTTTTATTAATTCGTATGTTGATTTCTAATAAAACTGTAAGATTTCAAGCTCATTGTCTTATAAAGCCTAAAATATCTTTATTTTCCAATCATAACTTTGTTAAAGCATTTATGTATAAGGAATGTTTCTGTAATACTATACAATAATAACTACTGTTTTATCAAAACTTTCATTTTTCAGATAAAATTCATCTACTAGATATTGCAAGTGCTCTAAATGCTGTTTATGAGTAGCAAAATCTATAGTGAATATCAAATACTTATAGTTTTATTCACTTTTAAACTTTTATAAGTTATTTTGTATTTCATCCTCTGATTTGACCGTACAAATATTACAGAGTATTGTACCTTATATAATTTCCTAATCATAATTAGAAATATCAAACTCATTTCCGTAATTAACTACAATGATCTTTTTACCTTAACATGCCTTTAAGTAATCCTCCCACTTTATTGAGTTCTTTGCTTACCATTATTTAACAATGAAATCCTTTTCCTGTTATCTCATATCACTTATTTGCTATAGCACAATAATATCAGATGATGCAGATTAAATTAACCTCTTCTTGCATCTTATTACAAATTAGGAATAATCATTAGTATTGCTTTCTTAGTACATTTAGTATATCATAAGCTATAGATTCTCTGTGGACATAAAAGGTATTAAATTCTATAGTTTTTCCTAACCCTTTTCTATTTTTTCAAGTAGCTACTCGGCCCATAGATTCAATTCCTTTTCCACAGCTTTTAAATTATCATCAAGGAAATTTTCAAGCTTAATATTATGCTTTTCAAAGCGATTAAGGAAAGGTGTATCAGTTTATTCTAAAACAGTTTTATTATCTTCGAGTATAACAACAACTTTAAAATCTTAATGCACTGGATGTCTATTGAAATAAGCTCCTAGTGATATTCTACACTCTTTTGCTGATCCATGACACAGGAAGTTTTGGTTGAATAGATCATACAACGAGCTATAAATATAATCAAAGTTCTTCAGTGTAATTTTCAATCCATTCTCACAATAATACTTTATATTCTTTAGTATTTTTATTCCGTATTAATCACTGTTTAAATCGTTGGAATATTAGCTGCCAATAAGATTGATAAAGTTCTTCCTTGCAAACAACTTTTACACAAAATTTCCCTTGGTTATTATTAAAAGATATCTTGAACTTTCTAGATTTAAATTATCTTATATATAAAGTATTGGATCTTAAGTCTGAGGTAAGTTTGCGATTTATTATTTGTAATCCTCTAGCACTTCTTTATTAAGAAAATGCTGGATAACCTTTTAATTAGCTTTGAATTTCCCTGAAAAGTTCCTATTCACAAAGTAGACAATGTCTTATCCGATATTAGTATGATAATCATTGATTAAACTAATTGCAATTTATTTAATCAACGTATAAAAATCTCTAAGCCCATAGAAATCTTCCATCTTTTTAACTTTTAGGTCTTGTTTTAAATCCCAATATGATTCCGCCAATGCTCTGATAATATCTAAATACTTAGAGTCCTTATTGCTTTATGATACATAGATATTTTCAGCTGTTTTTATCAAGTCATCTTTATCCGGCTCTGGCCTAGCAAGGTATAAAGCCCTGTTCATTTTAGATGCATCTAGTCTCCAGTTAGAAATACCAATGAATCCTACCTTGCAATTCTCGTACTCCAGTAATTTATGCAGGGCTTTTAGGGGATTATGCTTTGAGATCTCTGCTAGTCCTATTTCATCAAAAGTAATAACAGGTAAAACATTCTAAGTTTAATTTTCCAGGTACTTTTCAGCTCTTTGAAACACCTTTTAAATGCCCTCGCTGGTTGAGGTTTATGAGCCTTAATATGGAACTTATATTAGCTCCTTTTGTTCTTATATTAATGGGTCCTTTGACTGTTTTCCTTTAAAGTTTTGTATTAAGATTTAAATGGATAATGATTTACTGCATCCTGGCTTTCCGCATATGAGTAAAGGTATTCTATTAAAAACACAGTGAATCATTGTTACTAGATTTTCTCTTAAGGCTTGGTTTATTGAAATATTTCTTTCGATTTCTAATCTACCCAACCAGTTGTCCTAGTCTTCTTCTATTATATCGAAAAATACCTCTCTTGTCATTTAAACTTAAAACCCTTATTCTATTTAGCTTAAAATCAAATTCAGAAAGTCAACTCGTGACTCTTATTACTATAATCTTAAATAATAGTTATAATAAATTGAAAGCACTACAGCCTTTAGCGACTCATCCTCAATATTGTATCTTTAAGGTCGTAAATCTCGTAATTCACAATTAAAATCAAATTAACTATGATAACCTTTTATTTTCTTCCAGTTTTGTAATCTACTAAACCAAGATAAAAGAATACAGAATCGTTTAACATCCCTTAGACTTACACTGCTCATATCTTCATTGGTTTAGAAGTAAATCTAGGACTATTTTACAATCTCAACTAGACTAGGCAGCTTGTTTTTAAACTGTACTAAAGATTTGAGGATTTATGCAATGTATAGTCCAAGATCAGTAGAATTTAATTGTCCAAAATCCCAAATATACTCTATAACACTGTCTGAAAGGGGTTTAACTGCATGAGTGAGTTTCAATGCAGAATTTTTTGTGAATTTTTCAGCTTTCTTTATACCAACTTGCAATTCCTGTTATATTTTTTACTTTCTAAGCTTATAAGGATTACAGGCAGCTACAAATGCTAGTTTTTCAGATAGCTTCTCCCCAAAAATAGATCTTTAGCAAATGATCTCACATATATTAGGCAAAGCATCAGAAGTGTTAAATTCATCGAAGAATATTCATACATGTTTATGATTTTCCGTTGAGGCAAGTTTTATTGCCTATTCGTTTGGTTGTTACATAAAATCAATAACATCTCTTGTAGTAGTACCTGCATCTACATGTAGAATAAAAAGCTGCTCATTGAGAACATCTTATACCAGGAATCTTAAAAGAGAAGTTTTACCGCAGCCTGTTTCCCCTTAAATGATAGCTGGAAGATTTGAGTTGATTCTCATTAATATCAGATTCATTTTGAGGAAGTTGTCAGTAGTTACAACGTAATTTGAGTCAAATTCGTATAATTCTTTAGGATCTTCATTTGAATCGAGACACTCCTCCAGTGTTTTCTATATTTTACCAAATTTTTCATTATTGAAGGATAAAAGCTGGAATATCAGATGCTCTTCTTGTAGATTAGTCCAGTCTTGTATTCTCGGATTCTGCAAATTGTTTATCAATCTTTACTATTCTTGAAAACTAAGCATACCTTTTGATAAATTAGCTTATTGCTGTATATAAATAACTTGCTTCAAGGATTATGGGACTAGGTCTGGATTCTTGTATATTATTTTTAGCTATCCATCATAGTAAAAATGAGTAATGAAATGATTCAAATCATCCCAACGTACATCAGCATTATTGTAATCTTCTATCTCTACATAGTCTTCATCTAGATTTCTTTAAGTCAATAACTGTTATTCATGTGTTATCTAAGAACTTTTACCAGTGAATTCTTTAGTTGTTTCAATCACTCCATCGAATATCGACTATCTTAAAGGCTGAAAGTCAGCTTGTATTCCTATACACTATTAAAGATCCCTCGTATTAATCTTTGATGATTTAAAAGAGAACATGCTTAGTCTCATTGAGTTTATAGCTGATAGTAATATTTTAGTAAAGATTTGCAGTTTTATGAAAGAATCATCTTCAGTAAAGTACTCAGAATATTCTTAAATAACTTCTTCCTAGGTTAATAGTAAATCTGGCTTTTCTATATTATCTAATTATTTTAATCTATATGCTCTTAACCAACTAGCAACAATTAAAAACTCATCCTACTCTATATCTATGCCTCAAAATTCAAGCCTTTTTATATTTATGTATAAAGGAATGAAATTTAGCATTTCAATTTTATCATAAAGGTTTAAGGTTTTAAAGTTTCCTACTTCAATAAATATTTATTACTACTTCTCTATAGAATAAACATCAGCATCATTTTAGTAAATGCCTATTATGCATAAATTGAAAATAAAATCATCTACTAGCTTAAAATTATCAACTTCTTAGATATTAATATGCAGAATATCTCCTTATTGCAGACTTAGAATCTTTCTGTCTAATTGTTCTATAAAGAATTGATAAGAAATGTTCCCGGCTATATATAAGTTAATCAAGTTCCCGTTATTAGCGTATTTGTTTATTTGATACGTTTTACCTAAACCTCCACTCTAAGATACTACTAGTTTTATATTCGGGTGAATTTACTCTATAATACGCACAGAATCAGCTATTTGTATAAACTAATCTTCCTATAAAATAATCTTTTCATCTGTTTTAAGATCAAAGTAGAAATAATTGAACAGTTATGAATCATTTTTCTTAAATGTTATCAATAGATTCAAGTTTTTATCCTATTGCTTTTCCATGTACAGCTATTTGAACAATTGCTTTAGCTTTTACTGCTTATACAGTTCTAGAGCATCTACGTCTAATAAAGCAAAAAGTTGGGGCTGATCTGATAAAAAGCAAGAATACAAGAAAGAAGTAATCTCGTATAGCTCAGTTTGCTTCCTACAGATCAATATTTAGTTTGCTTTTGGAATTCTGCCCTTAGATTTGTAAAGTACTGTTAAATATGCTAAAAATGGATTCTTGGTAATTGATAAAAACAAAGTATTGACACCTAACTCAATGGAGGGGTTATTGTTACTTATGTATGATTGGTCTTCTTATATATCTTACAAATTATTCATGGCAGCTATAACGTTTCTTATTCTATCTTGTATATTTTATGATTTTTGTATACGAGGGAAATAAGACCTAGGTTGTTTTCCGAACAATTTCAGTACTTAGCTTGCTTTTAACGCTTTATTATTACTTGTAAAAGCTTCTTCTAGCAGCCAAAGTTGCTTTATACTAATCTAACTTAGCTATGGGATTTCATAATATAGTTACCGTAGTATACTATCCCATTAGTCATTTGTTTATTGTAGCTATTCATATAAATCTTATAGTTGTTGAGAGTATCCATTTCGAACATTATCCTCTTTAAACCAAATACTTTACCCTGGATATCCGTTTGACTATAGCTTTTGTAATTGACTAATAGTATTATCAATAGTCTTAGTAAAGTTATAAAAGATCTACACTTATTAAATAATATCCTATGAGTCTATTTGTTTTAAATCTTCAAGCATAAGTGAAGCTCTTTCTTAGTAATCTTTAAGTTCTAATAAGCTTATCTATGATTAATTGAATATCAAACTTATTCCAAATTAATTCTACTGTTAATAAATCTCTAAACTGCATTATTAGTACATTTAAAGCATATCTTACTTCATGCTATGCTAATTTTGTATGACTTTTAAGTATAGATTACTTATATCAGTAAATGCACTTTAACAGATCTTTATTTTATCCAATAGTGGGAATTAATTATTAGCTTATTATTGCTATGCAGTTATTAGAATACTTCTTACCTAGATAAAGTCAGTGCAATCTGCCATATTCTAGTAGTATTTTTTAATGTCATAAAGATACAAAATAGGTTCCCGCTCTACTTTGATATCTTCAAAATCATAAATCGACTCGAACAATCTTTTAATTATTTCATCATCGATAGTTTCTACAAACTCAAATAATTACTTTTAGCTTAAAAGGTCATTTATGAGTGATTGTAATAATTGGCTCTAGTTTTATATGCTTGACTGAGATATATTCTTATCATCTGAACTGCCACTTATAAGTCTTTGAAATTCCATTAAGCTATTATAGTAGTCAAGAAAGCAATAATTCTACAATTTTTTCATTTTTGCTAGATTTGTACATGCATCAATTTAACTCTAGCTAAGCTTTAGTATTTCCTGAATACTACAAATATTGCTTACTAGGCAGATAGTTTCTTAGTGTTATTTTAATCCTTAGATAGCTATCCCTATTTATTATAGTATCGTGTTATCTTCAATTATTCCTAGATTCTACAAGACACATTTCTCTTACTTGATATTGTGCACTCTTCCAAACAAATTTTCAAATTATTAAAGATTCATAGATTAAATATCAATTTGCGCCATTTATTATTTAAATTAGTCAAAGTTCACTTGTAAATATTGAATAAGTGAATTAGACTTTTTGGCTTCAGGTTATTATAGAAAAGCTTGAAAAGAACCTAAACTTAGGGCATAGGCTAGATTTTCACCCTGATTAGCAAAGTTTTAGATTTTATCTGTTAAATTTTGATCTAAAGATTATGTATTAAACCTGTAGTTCAAATTATTCATCTAGTATTCAAAATTGTAGATTTCATTGTGAAATTATCTAAGTAAAGGTTTTAGATTTATAAGTTATTCTACAAAATCTTCGTATTTCAGTTTTATTATTAATAATTTTCTTAATTACCTTAAATTTTCCTCTAGTGCTTATTTCCAATCTACTTAATCGTTAAAATACCTCATTGTAGATAGGAACTATTACTTTTGCTCAGAAGTTTATTACAAGAATTTTTGTACACTTTAATTTTGCAGTTTCATTTAAGTGAATGATTTCTGAAATTGTTCTAGTCTTTAAATGAATTATATCTTTCTTTAAGGGTACTTTTGATGAAAACTAATAGTTTTCATTATTAAATCGTGTTCCTTACTTTGAAAAGCTAAAATTGATATAGTTTCAGGTGGTGGTTTATTTAATTCAGTACTTAATATAGGTTCAAATTCAATAAATATATTTTTTGCCAGTTACGAACAGTTTGGGCCATTATACAATTGTTGTAGTTTTATTCTAAATGAATTAAAGTTAGTTTGATTTTATTCATAAGCCTCAAATGCCTTATTAATTAGCAAATTATAGAAAAATAGCTATAACTCCTTCTCATTTTTGATTGAATTCGCTATTTCTAAAATTGATTGTAGTGGCTTTCTATTAATCCAACTGCCTATAAAGTATTCAATATTCGAAAAATCTAATTAATATTATCGAATATATTGCATTAGTTATTCTAGAAACTATCTATTAGCTTATATTGATGAATTTGGAGTGGGATATACTAGTTTTTAAGCTATTAGTTTCTTTAGATTATCATTATCTTAATGTCATAGAGGTTTAAGAAGGTTAATATCGAATTTTACTAGCTGTTTTATAGATTTTTCAATAAATTTAGAGGTATCAAATTATAGAAATTAGGAGTTTTACACGGTCTCAAATAACTTTTCTAATTTTGATTAGGTTGTATACTACTCTTGATTATATATCATTAGCTCTAAACTATGACTGTATTTTTTCATAATGTTTTATGAATAATCATGACAGATTTCAAGTATGGTTTATTCAAAGATTATTACATTTTCTACATTCTACATAGCTTTGGTTCTAATATATTTACTTATGTCGAATTCAAATTATCTGTAAGTATTTAATTTAGTTTATAAGGCTTCAAATTAAGCTATTATTACTAGTTTGAATTCTTTATTCTACTCTTTCTAGAAAACTAATTCTAGTATTTCAACTAACTCTTACTCTGGTAATAAACCTCTAATACTATTGATGAATATTTTCCATGAGGATTAGCTGATAGAGAGTTTCTGATTATTCCTAAAAATGAACTCTAATTGATTTATCATTGAGTCTTTAAATCCTACTGATACTTTATTTAATATAATTTGCAATAATTCAAAAGCTTCTGCATAGTAGTCTGTCTTATCAATAAGAGCAAATCTCAGCAATCTTGCTAATCCCTTAAAGAACTACTCAAAGTAATGATTTTCTATATTTTCTATGAAGCATAATTCTTATCGAAATATTCCTAAAAGAGTTTAGATGTAGCTTAGTCTTACCTCCTTTTAACCTGTATTATTGAATATCATATGTCCTAACAAAATCAATGTCACATGAGCTAGCTCAGGGGCATTAGCCAGAACCTGATTTAATTGATTATAAAGCTCAGAGACATCATATGATTCAGCTTCATATGGCTTAAAATTCTCAATTAGAGTAAAAGAGCAATCAAGTAAGTCTTATTTTTCTGTATAAGCTATTTATTACAGATATGTTATTAAAAGTGTTATTTTATCTGTTATTAAACTCCCAGGAGCTAGAGTTTTTACAACTGTTCATCCTCTGTAGTAAAATTCGTCTTCTCATAAAATCTATAAAAACTCATAGGGTTAATATGATAGTTGGATTTTTGTTTTGCCAAGGTAGTAGGTTTATTTTTCGTATACCATTTCAAGTTCTGCTCTTCTTGCATCTAACTATGCTGGAATTAATGCCACACATACAAATTTGTCCTATTGCTGAGATTCTAATTGCTGGAATTCAATATAATGTTTTTTAGATATCTTTAGTTAGAAATAAAATCAACCATTAAAGCTACTTGGGATATCGTAAGCAAAGTAGATTTTACAAACCTCGTCGGCCGACATATTAATTATTATAAAAAGTCTATTTTAAGGGCTTTTAAGCTTGTAAAAAAATCTATATTTTTTAAATGATTCTTTTGATTATATGTTATGCTTGGACTAAGCTTAATTAGGTATAGATGCTAATTTAGGTAAAGATGAGTTTAGTAAAGTAGCTAGTTATTCAAAAATTGGGGATTTTTATAGATAAATTTCTCAAAATTATAACATTTTTCATAACTATATGTATAAGAAAGCTAACTTAGCTATATTTATTGACTTAATTTAAGCTTTAGAGAATGTTTGCATGCACACTGATTGCTTAGAAGTCGTTTTAGCTTCCATGGGACATGCATTTATATTATTTATTGTTGCCATAAATCTATTTCTAGTTTCCTACGAAAACACTTACAAAACAACTTATTGTATACTCCTGCATATAATTAAATACATGTTTAAAGATTATAAGTAATATTTTTGTTAGTCTAATTTTTTAGTAATCAAATGAGTTGAATGCTCTATAAAGCATTCCACAATCTTAACCTATGTAAATAAAACAAGGGAGTGTTGAATATCTTGCTAAAAGGATCAAAATCAGATTTTATTTAAATCTATAAAATTTTAAATCGAGTATCAAACTAATAAGATGGTGATTATAAAATTAGATGATAGGTCATTGCATTAATAATAAAGTAAGAAAGCTTTAGAGTAAATATCCTGATGATTATATTAAGGAATGTATTACAAGTATAATAAAATTCTCAAATATAGGTAAAAATTTCTATAGATTAAATGTAAATAAGTGTGTCATAGCACTACATAAGTTTTATAAGATAAACAAGACCCTATATTTGATTAACAAACTGAAAATATATAATTAAGTCAGTGTTTTATTTGAATGAGCACTCTCAAATCCTTATAAGTAAACGTTAACTCTTATCAAATAGCCAAGGATATGATTAAAGCTTCTTTATTATAGATCCCATGGAGAGAACCGTAGGATTTTAATTATACCAATTATAAATGATTTAAAGCTTGGCAGAATCTTACTTGATAAAATATTAATAGATAGCCTATTATAATCGGCTATATTAAGTATATAGTAAAATGTAAAACTAGATAAGGTTATAAATATACTAAATCTTATAA
>CAKKTI010000472.1:0-16291 GCA_920105805.1 Condylostoma magnum
TAAAAGATATAAACTAATAACTAGAAATAAGAATAATCAAATTAATATTTTATCTATCTAAAAGCTTCCTTTTCATACTTTGGAACAATTTTAAAAGTAGCTATATAATCCACAATATTGTTTTTAAAAGTTATAAAGTATATACCCCTGCAACTGGTAGTAATATAATGCCTATTAATATATAATCCTTATAATCTTCTTATAAATCTAAGAAATCAAATTCTAATACGAAAGTTGCACTGATGAATAAGCAACTGAATAAAATTATCTATGCATTATTCATACCCTCATTATTGAATGGTTTTTTAATTATTATAAAGGATAAACTCTGTATAAAATTTACAAAAGCATATAACATTGTATTTATAGTTAAATTAGTTCTTGAATCAAAGTTTATTAAAGGTAAAATTGCTATAATTAATCTATGAAGGAAAAAGATTTGATAGTACTACAATCCAATACCTCTCTACTTAAACTTCTAGAATGTAGTATCAAAATAAGAAACAAATCTTTTATTCCCCAGTATTAGTAATATCAAACTTCCAAAAATTAATGTCTGAATAAATATTACAATTACTAAAAGTGTTATAATAATAGACATAATCTAGTATGGAGTATTTTATTGATTAATCTGGAAGCCCTGCAAGCGAACTGATTGAACGCAATGGATTCGAAACCAGTCAATTTCTGTTAAACTGTGGATAATTTGTATCTATTCTTACTACACAGGCTATTTTATGGCCCATTTACGGTATATTAAGGAGAGTTAGATGTGACTGAATTGCTCATTTCTTTAATTCACTTTGAAAAGAGTTCAAATGAAACTTTATTCTAAGATTATGAGTTGAAAACTATTTTGAAGTAGGAATTTGTGCATTTATGCAAGTTACTCAGTTATAACTCAATAATTTTCAAGATTATCTAAATTATTGTATAGCTGCTTGCTTTTTATTACTAACAACACCTGCTTGGCTTTTTGTTATAATAAGAAGATTAAAATCTATGATTAGTCTTAATGCAGAGAATCGATTATAAGAATAACTGGATAAGATTAGCACGCTTGTATGTGAGTTTGATACTGAGAAAAATAGCTTTAATATCTGGTTTTATTACTGATTTGTTATACGTAGATTAGTTTATATGCTAAACTAACTATTTTTACCTAGTTATCCTTACTTACAGTGTATTCTTAATATAGGGCATTAGTTCATGAATCTCTTACTTTGTATGAAATTTCGACCTTATTGTAGTTATTTGATGAATATTACTACTATAGTAAATGAGACTTTGATTCTGTTAGTATTCATTTCTATTTCCTTTTATCTAGAATCGTTAAATAATGATTACTAAGAATTATTAGAATACTCTATATTAGGAATGTTTTTATTTATAATGCTTATTTATATCTTGGCATTCTCACTGAATTGCATAATTCGACTAATAATAAAGAAGCATAAAGAAAAGTTGGCATAAATAAATGAACACCTATTTATAATCTAGACTAAGATCACGATAAAACTTAATATAATTAATAGGTAGTTCAAAATATACCTAATCAACAACTTAAATCAATTAGTTTAAATAGAAAGTAGCATATTATACAACCTATAATTCCAGGTACTTTTCTTATTAACAATAACAATGAAAGTTATATAGAAAAAGACCCCAAAAAGGTTAAAAATGAGTAATAAAAGGCAATTATAAGAGATAAAACATAAGTTAGTTAATTTTTTAAATAACAATATTCATAAACACAAAATTACAATAAAAAATGCGTAGAAACTAGCCTAGATCAGTCCGAGACATGGAAAACACTTTATCTTAAGCTCTAAGATACGAGGAACACAAAAAGAATGTAAACGATGCCAAATTCCGCGCTGTGGCTCAAAGAATGGACTACGATGGCTTTACACAACTGGTAAAAGGAGCAGATCTTAAATCAGTGAAACCGGGAGAAATAGAAAACATTTCAGATTAAAGCAACCGAAGACTACTAAATTCAACTTTCCGTCAAGCTTCACAAGTTGAAGTAAACAGGAATTATATTGATGAAAATTATACGAAGATATAAGATTGGAGAAGATCGGATATGAATTAAAAGTTTGAGATACTGAATTCAATGCCGTTTGAATAATTTTAAGCTTTAATTGTGTAGTAGAAGGGAGATTTTGAGTGGATTTCTGAGGTGTTGGAGGTTTTTAAAAGGTTTAAAGAGTAGATTGACTCGTCTATGGGACATTTAGCTATATCTTATTGGTCGAATTTTGAGTTTAAAAGTTAGCTAAAGGCTGTTCTATGTAGAAGAGAAAAGGCTGATTTTGATGAGCTAGGGGAGTACTGGGAAGTTGAATTAAATCAAAGCTTAGGCTAATAATAATTGTAATAGGAAGATTAGAATAATTCACTTGTTTTTTAATTGTTTGTATATTTATTACAGTATAAAATATGCGAAAGTAATTGGTTTAAATATATACTGAGTCTATTATATTCCTAGTATATATATTGTAAGAGGAAATATCATTTAAATACAATATTAACTGATAGTCTAATAGTTAGCTGTTTTAAGAAGAATAGTTACAGCTAGTATATACCATGAATATTGTATTATTAAATTACATATATACCCGATTATAAACATCTTACATAATGAAAACAAATTCATACTCTATAAAATCTCAGAATCAAGTGCAAAGATCACAGCATCAGCCTTTATTATCATCACCATTTTTATACACCCTTCTAACTATTAAAACTTATATATTACTATGTATAATAATTATTCATTTTCTCAGGAATGAGAGGAACCCAGTTTCTTCCTGTCTAAAACCCTTAATCTACCTCCATAGGAGTATAATCTCCCTCCAACCTTGCTTCAATCGGTGTTTTATCAACACTTTGCTTAGTCTCAGGACTAATCAACTCAAAAATGCTTAAAAGCCTTATGACTGTAGGATCACTGTACTTTACCATGCTGTTCAAAACCTCGGCTGACTGCTCTAACTTCCTTAAAAACCTTCCCTTAGTGCTATACTCACTGATACTCTACACTAAAAAGTAGTCCTAATCCTCCTAAATATGCTCTACAATAATACAAAACATCTAAGTCTAGCACATTTACCTATAGAAAGGCTAATTGAACTAATCCTACCTTTACACGAACTCTTCTCCAGGATTCTCGAATCTTACACAGCCAGGCAATTCACAGTACAGTTCAATTATAAAATTAAAAAAGGCATACTACATTTACAGCGATGCCGTTGCCCATATAACATCCTCCTCATCTAAACTTTCCTTAGCATTTTGTAGAATCCCTGCAACATCCTTCATTAGATGAAACGACCCCGGTGCGGGAAGAGAAGGCAAATCGAAGGGGATATTCACTTGTCCCTTATCTAAATCCACCAATACACACTCCTCCCCAACCTCCCTGCCGGACTCCATCCCCATCAAGAACGGTACAGGTGCGTTGATATACTCCTGCATTACCTTCGGAAGATACGGCACGTATATATGCGGTCACTCTAGAGGATACAGTAATTTTAACACCGACTAGCACACAGGTGCTAGTATCTCAGTTCTACTGGAAACCACTAGCACTCTGAACTCTAGTAACAAACAGCAGATAATTTCTATAATGTTTTAAGGGTGTAGTAAGGTTAACAGGGACTTAAAGGAGTAGTTGGGTATAGAAAACGGTTAGTCTTCTCTGTATCTGAAAAACGGAGTGGGAGGGATCCGTGTAAAGCCTTTGGTCCTAGTGGGGTAATGCTCTACCATTAGCTCGTGAGGACCGGGGGAAGGTAGGGCATAGAGCAGTGCGGAAATACAGAGCTCCCTGTAGTCCGATCTAAATTCCATACTGCTTTAAAATCCCCGGAATTTTGGGCATCGGGAAACTATGGATTAGAGGTGCTGCAGAAATGTCTCCTAAACCCCATATAATGGGTGGCTGGATAGGACACACAGGGCCTTTGGGATAAATAAACCGTTCTTTTTGTCTAAATTTTCACAGTATCTTAAAAAGCTTCCGTATATAAAATTTCCGTTCTTATTTGTGGCGACGAAGTGGGAAATTGTTTCCTCCTGGGGAGTTAGATAAGCCTTTATTGTACTTGGGAGCATAAAATAGTGTAGTTTAGGCGGGAGTTGGTCGAAAACTTCAGTGGAGTAAGGGTAAATTTCTAGTATTGAAGGTTCTCCTAAATTAGTCGTGGATTTTTGCAGGATTTCTATATAGGAATTACAGGTTTGTTGCTGCTTGTCTGGTCCTAGTACTAAAAAGTAGTCTATCAATTTCATGTTTAAATTAATAACGAAGAGGTAAGTATGGGGAAATATGTTATATATGAGTTGGTGTGTTTGTTATTGCATATAATTTTGATATAAAATGAATAGAAGTAACAGGGTTGGATAATGAGTAAAATCGTTAACTCCGGATTAAATGATTACTATTAAACAAGGCACAAATTGCTCCCCGCATCCTACAACTCATAAGTTCCGTGATATTACTCCATAACCGTCTTTTGGAACTGGAAAGATAAAATCTCCTAGGATCAATTATAGAATTGAGGGATTGTAAATGACAAATTAGAAAAAAAGATTTGATTTTAAGCCAAGGCTTAAAAGAAAATTAGCTTAAAATGCTCTGAGAAATACAATTTATGTAAATGAGCCCTTTGATATACAAAAATTCACAAACTATAGATGGAGGTCGCAGGATAAAAAGCAATGAATAACATACAAAGACTTCAACTAGAATACAAGAAGTACTAAAAGGAGCTATGAGCCAAGCATACTTAGCTAATCTAAGTATGAAGATAGTGTATAAAGCTATACCAGGCCAAGATTAAAATGCAGAGAACTGCACAGCAATATGAGAATCTCAACTAATGGAGATTTTTTGTATAGAAATCATTAGTACATTCCAACATTACAGCAGTAAGTTTCGTCCTAATTCTAAAGCAGTCTGTCAAGTCACAAAACTTACCCAAATACACTGAAATTATATAGTAATATGCGAAATTAGATACATATTTAGTCTTATTTAATATATAACTAATACTTACTAATTTAAGAATCCAGATTTCACGAGATGTTTAAGATACTCTTCTACTTCAGTATGAGAATACTAGCCTCCGTGCCCACATCTCAAACTCAAAAAATACCCTTGTTTCTCATATTAAGGCTCATAGCTCTCTATCATATATAGAATTTATTGCAAGAAATCGTGAATTAACTGTATTTCACTTAAATTCTCCGGATTGCTTTACTAACTTATAATATCAATTAAACTTTTAGTACTTTCTATACCCTTTTTCACATTATCTGCAGCCATTTGATTCTAGCCAATTGATAACCTTCCCTTGTTATCAGCTCCATGGACCACTATAGTCTTAATTCAGGATTCCAGAAACTTACTCTTCTATTTATAAAACTGAATCAAGCTTAGAGGCTATCCCCCAGAATCAATCTCTTCAAAAATATCAATAATCATCTAAGATAAATGGTTAATTGGCTTCTAATCCAGCAAATTTTCTTCTTATTCCGCATATAATTCCGTCAATTCTATATTAATATTCTAAGTTTATTTCTAAAGCAATTTATCAATAGCAATTACAATGCTTTTTATCCAATTCCTATCCAACTTTTAGGGAATTAAGTTATCTGCAACTCCTAGCTTCAAAGATGAGAAAGTTGTGACTACCGAATCTTCACTATCATGTGATAAAACCTTATAACACTTTGAATTTAAATAGTTCTGAAGTATATCATCTTTCCAATATCTAACAAATCTGTATAAATACTCGAATACCTTGTTAGTTTTACTATAAATCACAGCTTATAGGCTCATGAATGTTCTATCTGCAAAGAGGAAAGCCGGCTGTCTATTACTGGCAATATAACAAGCAACCATTCCTCCAACTGATTCGCCGTGGACTCCAACGGTTTCATATTTACCTAAAAGCCAATCATATAGTTCCAATCCGTCACTTTTTAGTATATCTGGGCTCGGGGATCCTTTACTTTCTCCGTATCCTCTATAATTATAGACAAATATGTTAACTCCATTGTTCGTGTAAAACTCTATTCATTAGTTGCAAAAATTAGCGACTTCTAGGAAGGATGCGTTGGGATTCATGTAGAGAACTATTTTGGTTGATTAGTTCTTACTTGGGAAAATTGCCCCGGATATTTCTGTACCGTCTTTCATTGTTTGAGTGGTTATTTAAGCTTGTTGTATAATTTACAGCTCTTCTCTGAGGTAGTTAAAATCAATTAGTAGTTAAACCTTTTAAAATACCCGCTTTTTGCAGGATAAATAGGAAGTTTCTTCTATTCAGTATATTAAGTTGTATAGTAGCAAGAGAATAGATTTTCCTTGCTCTAAATCGTGTACTGTGTATGGATGTATTAATAAGTTCTAGTTTATCATTGCTTACTTTAATGTGATTGTTTGGTTTTAGGATTACAAAGTGATTTGCTGGCTTATTTATTCAAATTATATTAATTAATCCAGCATTTACTACTGATTTTTGTTTAATTTGTTCGCGTTTTGTAGTATTGATAGAATTTCTATACTGTTCTGTATTATCAAAATAAACTGTTATATTTCTTCAAGATTTCTATCTAGTATAGGAGATTATTTTAGTATTGACTCAACGAATTAAAAGCCTATCATATAATAGAACTTTTGTTCTGATAAAATCTCACGGTTCAGTTAAATCTAGGCATTTATCTGTAAAGTTTTCAAGTAGCCTGGAAATACTGCTACTTTATACACTAATCTGAGAGTTAGAGTTAAGATAATGAGAAGGATTGTATATGATAATGGCATAGTGATCACTTTTCCCAGTAAGAAAAACATTCAGCCTAAGAGAGCCAGAATCCCAATCATTGCCACAATTGCTGTTAACTTTATCAATCTCAACTTTGTTCCAGATATTCTACTTTCCATTTGAGTATAAGTAATAATTAAATGGTAAATATACCTAAAACTGATGTTATATTTAAGGCTAACATGCTTTATAGGATAGGTATTGCTTATTCATCATGACTACAATAATTTAAATCTATTAATACTACTCTGCCAGTTATTACAAAACGCTAATCACATATCAACTCTCATTCAATAATACAGTTAATATAAAATGTCTTCCCTTGCTTTCTAAAACGAACATCTAGCATGGCAACAACGCGTTAATTAAGAGTTAACAAGACACGGGCAATTTCATTAAAGCTTTTACGACAATCGTCTGCTATAAAATGCAACTTCATCTTACTGTAATCCAAACTGAATGAGAGACTATCATTATGTAGATCCCAGATAATACCACGGAAGGAACGTCGACTCGTTAAAAGCTCCTCATATAAGATCAAATTCACATATGAAATGATACTTTTCTGGAAGCGGCAGAAATTTTAACAAGGCTCAACGGGCAAAATCTGCAAATAGAGGTAGAGCGGAATATGTTAAAGAGCTAAAGAAGCAGATAGTACAAGAGAAGTAAAGGAGAAGCAAGGCTGAAAGATTATATCAAACTCAAAGATAGTTTAGAAAGTTAAAGTACTGAAAAATCGTGTTATATATAATGCCTAAAACCAAATTATCTATACAGTTAATCTCATAATTAAAAAATCATTAATAAGACTGAACTAAACCCTGTAATCACCATAAAAACCATCACGATTGTCCAAAACACTTTGATTCAAGTAGGGTCATTAATCTTTCACAGCAGCATGCATGGGAAAATACATCCAACAATCACAGAGAACACTCCTCCAATTATTTTAAAGTAATTGATAACTTCTGGCAGCCCAATAGCAATGGATACGCTGAAAATGATTATAATAGCAGTAAAGAAGTAATGCCAAAAAGGCTTAGCATCTTATCCATCACTTCCAAAAAATGCTTATTTTAAGGCAAGGCGATTTGGGTTTATATTGATAGGAATGCTTAGAATCAGCGTAAGTGCTAGCAACAGCCTACCAATAACCATTGGCCAATCTGTTAAATAAGTTCCTTCTATAGGATTCCTGAATAGTACTAGTTTTGGTATATTGTCTATATAAGATAAGTACCCTAAAGTTCCTATTAGTGTGTAGAACATTATAGATATAAACAAGGCCCTGTTTATTACTTTGTACATTCTTTGCCTAGATTACCTTTAAAGCTCGTTATAAATAATAGGAATTACTCTAGATGACTCATAGTTAAAGATAATTATGCTAATTGAGTCTACAAATGAGGACTATATACTAAAGTACTGGATTTATTCCCCTATATCTGGGTTATTAGATATGTATTTCGGAGCGTCTATCATAACCACCAGGGTAATATACAAACATGTCAAAACTGAACTAACTGCTATATATCTCAAAGCTGTAATTTATTTAGGTATAGCTAATGGGAATATGATACAAAGATTTATTATTACCAAAGGCAATTTCTATACATAAAATGAATCTTACTCACTCATAACTCCAATAGAACACAAAAAACTATCAAGAAATTAAATCATTATGGCTTGATAAGCTGAGATTATTCCAAAAACTTAAAAAAATGTACTAATCTCATACACTCTTTTGGCGTATATCCCATACAACTACTCTACCATTTCTATATATGTGTATTTCTTAGTAAAATCAGCAGTTCTTACCAAAATTTTAAAAAACCCAGAGGAGAACAG
The DNA here is from genome assembly GCA_920105805.1 of Condylostoma magnum. Classification (NCBI taxonomy): domain Eukaryota; phylum Ciliophora; class Heterotrichea; order Heterotrichida; family Condylostomatidae; genus Condylostoma; species Condylostoma magnum. The sequence continues at coordinate 8,688 of CAKKTI010000472.1, forward strand.
CCCACTTAGAACTATCATAGCCCCTCCTAGTATTAGCCCGCAATTATTAACACAAAAAGGGAGGGAAAGTAGTCCAGATCCTATGATTCCAGTGCAAAGCGTAAAAATTGAGGCCCTAATAGACCCAGGCTGCATTTTTGAGAATGTACGTTCAAACCAGCTTCTTTCTTATTACTTAATCAAAGGACTGTCTAAATCTTATTTTTCCATTTAAAAAATTATTACAATTCACTAAGTAAAGCATTATAAGCTTCTTCAGCCGTCATAGCTGTCTCTATGTCTATAATCTTGTCTCTTGATTTCTAAGTTCCAGCTCTTACATTTATAGAACGTTTGTGTATATTTGGGAATATTTAGGCTATAAATCTGCATAATTCCGTATTCGCTTAATTGTTAGCGGGAGGAGCTTGAATCGCTGCTGATATTGAATCTGGGGACACTTAAGTTATTTGGTTTCTTCTAGCATTAGGGGTAATACGGATGAATAGGGAAAGCTGGTTTGGGAACTTTTGTATGCATTGGAATGATTATTGCATTTTTATTTTTGATAAGTCAAAGTCTGTATGCTTATTAAAACACCCTTTTAAATTATAGTACGATTTTTAGCTATAGCATAACTAGTATTCGGTGTTTTTGACGATTTCCTGCTTCTCGTGGCTGTGCTTATACGAATTTGAGATGATTTCCTTACTTACTACTGCCTGAATTTATCTAACTGGAGCTTTGAGTTCTGACTCAGATTAAATTTATAGTTACTTTCTTACATTCTTGGATTGACATCGGGAGTACTCACAAAGCTACGTGTAAAGGGACGCACTATCTTATAGAACTGCCGCTCCTAGTTCAAATTTAAGCTTTGAATCAATAACACAAATTTCTAGCTTGATTTAAGAATTGACAGTGGAATTCCTAACTCAGATTCCTTTGATGAGTCGTAAATTTTTAATGATAAACTTTTCAGTGAAGTTTTGAAATTTCCCAGATTCATATACCGCCTTAGATGGGAATTATTATGGAAAATGTCTAGTGCTTCTTTTCTTGATACACATTTTGCGCTTTTAACGCCCTTTTTAGCTATAAGATTAAAATCATTCAGAAACATTAGAAAACATCCTTGGTCTAGTGTTTTACATTCCTTATCAATCTTCTCAAATGTTGGGTGTCTTCCAATCATCAAGTGTTTTTTAGAGTAAAAGTCAAATAAATCTCTTAATCTTTATCTCTCCCCTTCTCTTAATTTAGATCTGTATATATTATCCGTAGTTACAGTAACGCTACGCTGTTTCGTCTTTTGTATCTGTGTTTGAATATCAGAAATAGTCTACTTGATATAAAACAGATCTTATCGATTCTTTGACGAGTTTAGTAAATTTGTATAGTTGTTTAAAGATTACCTCAATCTATTCTTAATTGTTGTATTCACTTATTCTTACCTCTTTTTAAGACGGTTTTAACTTGCTCATTCTCTCAAAATTTATCAAAACTCTTTGAAATTTGCATAATTCTAGTCAAATTTCCCTTTCTTAACTATTTCCTCAAACTATATAACAAGTTCATCGAAATTATCATCTATAAGTTTGCATGTTTTCAGCACAAAATTGATAATTTAACTCGATTTCTACATAATATTAACCAGGCACTTATCATAAAAGCAGGTTTGCTTGTGAAAAAAATCTCTAATACTGTCTTGTTACTGGGCCAGCAACATAAGTACAGCTTAATTTTCCTATTTTACTTCCATATAACTAATTATGCTCAAACTTTAAATGTAACTCCAATTCAACTTGTCCTGGAAACACTTATGCGCACTTTTAGCACTAATTCCTGGCAGCTCTTCTCTCTAAAGGATGAATACACTGATGTTAATCTGGATATCTGTGCTATACGCACAGTTTTACATGGCATCTTCCACATTCTATGCTGTTTGACTCATTAATGACCTTTTTGCATCCTTGTGCAGGACATTTCCTCTTCTGGTTGTTTTGGCATCCTCCGGATGCCATGTGCTCTTCTCATATCATATTAGCGTCCATTCCTTGCTGATAATCAAGTCCTTTTCTGCAAATAGGGCATTATATTACTTATTATTCCGGAATCTACTGGCAATTATGCTGCAAGTACCCTCGATGCTCCCCGCAGTAGTATCTTTGGCATCCATTACACTAATAAGGCAGAAAGTCCTATAAATTGCATCCCTATAGCTAACAATGCTGGCCTAAATCACTGAATTCCATAAATACAAAAATGGAAAACTAAATTTACGGTACTGATAATCCTAATAATGGTTTCAATTGCACTTATTCTGACTGCAATAAAACATTATCTAGTAAATACAACTTAAAACGGCATATAGAGTCTTGCCACTTGGGTATTAGGCCGTATGAGTGCTTGGTATGCTTTAAGAGATTCTCTAGCAAGTAAAATAAAAGAGAGCATATGAGATTTGAGCACTCTTATAGTAAACTGACTCCTATTGAAGTACCAGTTGGCGTGGAATTAGAAAGAGATATTGAACTACCTGCACTGACAGAACTTATATGTAAATGTGAGGATCCTTCTATCAGGCCTTTTAGTAAAGTTAACAGAGTGTATTTGTTCCCGGAGAAATTACCTAAGAACTCACTGCCTCCTTTGGACTGGTAAAGATAAAATTTTATTTAATTGCCAGCGTATAATACACTAGGGAAAAGCAAGGAAATTAGATAGTAAATTATGTTTATTTATGAGAGGTTTTGCATATTTGATAATAAATAGAATGTAAATTCCTGAAAAAGATATGTTTGAGAGGTTAAATTGATTGTATTAGGCAAGTTTAACTGTTTTTTAGCATAATCCGTAGTTATCGTAGTATTATATATGATAAATGATATCAATTTCAAAAAAGTGCATGATTAGACTGTAAATTGTATATAGAGATCGGTCAATTAAGAAAAATATATGCAAAAAGTGCAACTGACTTTTAGCATTTGAGCTTAGAAGCTAGGTAACAGAGTATAATCGATCATGGTACTAGATAACTTGTCCCCAGTGTCATAAAACAAAGAAGATAATTAGAATAAATTAGTAAAAATGAAATTGTAAGAAGTTTTTAAGCAATCAGGGCATAAGACTTAAAGTAACTAAAATTGGCTAGAAGGTTTAAGTATACATTAATTGAAATTAGCACTTCCATAGTTAAGCTTTCACTGATGCCAGCAGGTATTCGGATTCATTTTTTAATAAGCAATTAAAAACTCCCTTACAATATACAATGTAATCTATATGTTCTGGTTAATCTATTGAGTATTAAGTGTCTAAATATACTTAACTAGTCTAATACAAATTTCATTGAATTTTCAATATTCAGTATAAAGCTTCCTCTGTAGGTTAAATATCAATTGCTAATATATAATATATCTAAAATTACATCAGCTCCTTTATTCATGAATTCTAAAGTTATTAATTGAGTATTAATCAAAATTGATTCTCCTAATAAAATCTACACAACTATTATCTAGTCTTCTAGAATCCCCTAAAGCACTTAAACTATCAAATGTTTTAGTTTCCTAATACATCTCAACTACTTTCATACACTTGCTTAGTAGTTCTAGGTGATATTATTCAAAGTGCAGAGACAAAGATAATATACTACAACTTCTATAGCTCATAACTATACGCAACTTAAGGCTAAGAGGCCATAAAAGCAGCGGTATATTGCTTGATTTAAAACTATAAAAACTGGTATAGAAATGGCACTAAAATCTGCCAGATCACAGAAACGATTTATCAAAACAACAGCAAAAAACATAGAAAGCATACATAAAATACAGTCAGAGCCTCTTCCTGGGACCGTTTAGTACGATTTTTTACTAGAAAATGGAGATAACTACGAAGATTTCTTAGTTGAGTAGTTTTAATCAGCTCCTACTAAATCGTCTAATTTGCGATTTGACTCTAAAGGAAGAGTTTTAAAGCATTGTATAGTAGGAAGTGCTAGGTAGTTTGATAGAAATTATAGAGTGAAATTAAAGGACTGCTCGCAGCCTAATCTTATAAAGTAAAAAATTCCTAGTTAAATCCTGAAACATGCTGCAAGTTAGAAGAAAATATTGATGTAGAAACCATAGTTAAAAGATATTATCAGATCTAAGACTTAGGTTTTAAAGGAAAAAATTAGAAAAAAGGAAATTCCTAAGGAGAAATAAGGAAGAGCATTGGAAAATTTTGAACAGCATTAGAAGTATTGATCATTGCAAGAAAAGTATTTGTAATCATAGGTGCAAAAGCCAAATGAAAAGCTGTTAATGAATAGTGGATGACTACATAGAAAATAGATTGAAGATAAAGATTCAATGGAAAGATTCTCTAACTTAAACAACCCTGAAATCGAGTTCTCTAAATGATATTTAACGCTTAGAAAATAGCCAGAGGATGGGAAATATCATAGTATTTAGTAAGCACTTGGGGCTTTTAATTCTGGTATATATCAAAAGATTAAGGATCCGAATAACGAAATGCCTTATATAATACGAAGGCCTTAAAGTGGATATTAATCAAGCACATGAAGGAATAATAGCTATTTCAATCAGAAAGTCAAATCTCCTGATAAAATCTGGCCTTGGGGCAAGAGAGACATTTAATGGGAAGAGCTCAAAGTAGATGGTATTTCTAAAATGAAGTCTGAAGTAATTTGTGCTGAGAAGTTCATAGATAATTAGATAACTAAGACACTAATTAAATGTTCTTTGTATTAATAATAGAAATATAGCTTAAATGCTCAGCTATCATAAAGATTCCATTTTATCTCGTAATTTTTAGAATAATTCATGCTAAAAGTAGCAAACTTTCTCTACTCAAGCAATAAAACTCCAAAGTTTTAATAAAATTTTCCCTTTCAAAACCCTTTTCAGCAAATTTTCTCTTAAATAATCTAAACCCTTAATTCTTTATAATAAATATGCCCTTTTAACAGCCCTACTCAGTTCTTATAGTTCTTCAATTAACTGCACTCCAAGGAGCAGTTTATCTAGATGCCAAATTCGACGGAACCTGCAGCTAGTCCATGACTTTTGGCTCTATATCCGGAACACTAGGTAGTACATCCGGCACTGATGCTGACGACCCAACATGTGTACCATAAGGTATCCTTTTCGAGTCAACCGATACTGCCAACCTTGCCCTATCTGATATTACAGGAAATCGAAATCTTTTCACAATTTGAGTGTACATTACCTCTCCTGGACAGCTTTTCCAGATAATCGATAATTCTGGGGTAGTAATACTCGATGCCAGTGTAGATGGGTCAAATTAAACTACTTTGAGTGTAAGGACAGATGCTAATGCAACAGAGAGCGGTACAGAGAGTCCTTCATTGCTGACATAGAATAAATGAATATAATACTAAGTTGAAGTTACGACTAATGGGGGGAAAGTAGAAGTGGTTATAGATGTTGGTTAAGGTGGAAAATAATCTGTTATAGATTCTAACGATGATTGGTAAGATACAGATGACCCCTTCACACTCAAAATAGGAGGAGGCTTTGAAGGAGCTGTATAGTCGATGTATTGGAATGATAGGAATATTAATAGTGCAGGGGCAGATACAGCTGATGATTGTGATGATCCATCCTGTACAACTGTAGTGAGCTCTGATTAATGTTTTGAAGACTCTATGGGTAACTATCCTTGTTACAGTGCACCTAGTGCTTGTGATTCAACTTGTGCAACTTGTAGTGGAGCAGGACCAACCTAATGTAATAGCTGTAGTGACTCAAATGCAGAAATAGTCGGAGCTACACCAGGAACATGTGTATGTAAAGTAACATTTGAGAATGCAGCCACTCCGCCAGCTCTTACATGTTCATGTCCTTCAAATAGTAGTATTTCTGGCGGTGTGTGTATATGTGATTCTGGCTATGAGGATGTAGATCTTACTGCAAATACAGTTAACTGTTTAGCTGAATGTACAGGAACAGATTGAAGAGATACTGATGACAACTCTTGTAAATCATGTGATGCCCCCTGTGCTACATGTAATGATTTCGTATCAACTATGCAATGTAGTACATGCCAACATACAGACATGACATTAAGCAGTCATTAATGCAGTTGTACTCTTCCAAAGGTATTAAGTGGAGATAATCTATTATGTGTATGTCCTGCAGATAGTACATGGAATGGATCAGATTGTATTTGTGGCAGTGGCTTTTATGATTCAGGTTCATCTCCAACAGTAACTTGTAGTTCTTGTGACTCAACCTGTGCAACTTGTAATGGAGCAGGATCAGCCTAATGTAATAGCTGTAGTGACTCAAATGCAGAAATAGTAGGAGTTACACCAGGAACATGTGTATGCAAATCAACATTCGAGAATACAGCCACTCCGCCAGCTCTTACATGTTCATGTCCTTCAAATAGTAGTATTTCTGGCAGTGTGTGTGTATGTGATTCTGGCTATGAGGATGTAGATCTTACTACAAATACAGTTAACTGTTTAGCTGAATGTGCAGGAACAGATTGAAGAGATACTGATGATAATTCGTGTAAATCATGCAATGCTCCCTGTTCTACATGTAATGATTTCGTATCAACTATGCAATGTAGTTCATGCCAACATACAGATATGGCTATAGATGGAAGTAATCAATGTATCTGTACTGCTCCAAGAACATTAAGTGGAGATAATCTATTATGTGTATGCCCTTCAGATAGTACATGGAATGGGTCAGATTGTATTTGTGACAATGGCTTTTACGATTCAAGCACATCACCAACAGTAACTTGTACTTCTTGTGATTCAACCTGTGGAAATTGTAGTGGAGCAGGACCAACCTAATGTAATAGCTGTAGTGACTCAAATGCAGAAATAGTCGGAGCTACACCAGGAACATGTGTATGCAAATCAACCTTCGAGAATACAGCCACTCCGCCAGCTCTTACATGTCAATGTCCTTCAAATAGTACTGATACAGGTGGTGTATGTGTATGTGATGGTGTGTTAGTAGACTAAAATCCAGATCCAAATATCTTATTCTGTGCAGTCGGTTGTACTCTATCTGACTGATTAAATCTTACTGATTCCTCTTGTAACTCTTGCACAAATCCATGTTCCTCCTGTATTGACTCTCCAAATATCTAAAAGTGTAGTTCTTGTGTTTCAGTTAAAATGACAAAAGATACTAATGATTAGTGTGTATGTACATCTCCCTTTATTCTCAGTCCAGATAGTTCAGATTGTATTTGCCCAGGCTCATCAATAGAAAATTTAGGAGAATGTGTATGCCCAGATGGTAAGTATTTCGATGGAGGAGCTCAAGACTGTGTATAATGTCACTCTGATTGTTTAACATGCAATGGAGGTAATAATAATGAATGTATAACTTGTAATGATACTAACTCAACTTAGCAACAAGGAGAATGTGTATGTAACAATCCTTATATTGATTCTGGAACTTCAACAGTTGAGTGTTAATGTCCAGAAAATAGCACAGAAGCTGGCTCAGATTGTATATGTGATGATACATTCTATGATTCCTCAGGGACTGTAACTTGTAATGTATGTCCTGATTATTGTACTGGGAATTGTTCACTTGTAGACTCTTAGGTTATATGTGAATGTGATGATC
>CAKKTI010000473.1:0-14975 GCA_920105805.1 Condylostoma magnum
ACACCCTAACACCCTTACACCCTTACACCCTTACACCCTTACACCCTTACACCCTTACACCCTTACACCCTTACACCCTTACACCCTTACACCCTTATTATATTTGATGACAGGAATATTTCCAATCTAATATTATGTGCAAATAGGATTTATAGAAAGAAAAGAATAAATATTAAACTATGCATTTAGTGCAAATACTAATATAGAAGATACTTAAGATCTTTATTGAATCTTGACAAAATGCTATGAAAGTAAGTTAAGGGAGTTTAATCTAAATTTAGAGAAAATAAAAGCATTTGAGAAGAATGACTTCAAAGTACTAAAATAAGAAATAAAAGAATCATTTAAAAGAAAGCTATATTTACAGTTTGGAAAGAGATATCCGGAAGCTAATATAGAATAATTAGATAGAAATCATACAAAAGGAGTTTTAAATGCTAGAAAGTTTTTCATTTATAGATGAATCAATACAAATATCCCTCATAGATCTATTAAATTTCCAACACGGAGCATGCTTTGTTATTAATGCGAAGAAAGATACTAATATAATCACCATTGTTTCAAGGATTTTGACCTTTAAGATGAAGAAAGTTTGGACTTTCAATTTACAACAAACTGCATTATATAATTATCAACATATAATTAACAAGTAAAACAGGAATTACAAAAATTAATTAACTAAATTGAAGAATATTTATAAATATCACAAGAATATCAAGAAAATCAACAATTATAGAGAGTATATTATATATCAAAAACAATAATAAAGGCGCTAACCAACAGTTAGATATCTAAATATGTTAATTAATGAGGAAATAATTAGTAGATAGGGAGTGGAATATTAGTAAGAGAAGGAGCATATTTATTTTGAGATATGGTGAGTTAAATGTAATCATTACACACACCCAGAATTACTAATCTTTTTACTTCAACACTTAGTTTAGGCACAAAAACTAGCTTACATATGTACATTCAAATTCCATATTTAATATGTAGTATTATTCAAAATTTATTAAACTTCTGTTGTAAATATAGAAATAAATCCAGGGTTTAGTAAGCGATCCCATTGCAGAGAATTTGATAGTACATAAGTACAAAAATCATTTCACACACTCCCTTTTAAACCCAATACAAGTATAGCTAAACAGTCCAAAAAATCTTTACAATCCAATAAAATCGTATAAATATGAAAACAACCTTACTTGTTCTCTTCCTCCTCACCCCGATCATCTTCTCTGAGCCTTGCAACGACAAGCTCAACCGATATCAAACCTACGAGTGACAAAATCACTGATCTAACCAAATCCTAAGCATGAGTTTCGACAAACAAGGAAATCTGATCTGTGATCACACTCTGCGACTCTAATTCTCCAACCCCTTCCACTAATTCCCCTCAAAATGGGACAGCGAGCAGCTGTAAGTAGATTTCATACGAAACACAGACGTAGATCCCCCAGATTACGACTTTTACTGCTAAAGCAGCTATGGGTATAAGTACTTAGAGCTTAGGGAGAGTAAAATGATATGATTGCCCTACTTGGAGTTTGATAATTTTATTGTTTAGCATAGCAGAACTGGGGATGGGTTTTTCATGCATTCAGACTATCAGAGTTATTCAGATTTGATAGTAACCCATAATGAATAGAAACTAGAGATAAATCTTACTTTATTTGAAAATATACGGGAATTCGACTATTTCTAGATTTACCCGCCGAAGCAGCTCGATTTGGATTCACTAGAAAATGTGGAAATACAGCTTAATGAAGGTGATAAGACACCCTTGTACTGGATACAATACCAGTCTTACTATGTTTTACACGGAATTTATCACGGAATCGATGTAAAGAGCTTGATTTAAAACTCACAATAAGCTTAATTGAAGATTACACTGACTGGAGTATCAGTAATCCCGACTATGGAATAAGATGAGCTAGCACTATGGATTCGAAGAGGACTCAGTAATACAATAACAAGCGAGTACTCAATTGTACTAAATCCATTAAATCCTTTAGATTCATTACAAGTTTCAATCACAGGAATAGATGACTCCCCTTTAGTTATTGGATAAAAATAGTATATAGAGATATCATTAACTCTAGAAACAACTGTAGAGCTGGAGAGCAAGCATGTGAAGATAGAGTTGCTAACTCCAAGTATAGAGGCTATTGAATAACAGCGTCTTTTAGCTTAAAACTGTGGTATTAAAAGTACAAATTGCATAATTAAAGGCTGTTAGATTTCAGTAGAAAATAACTTTATAAGTGCTATTGACATAGAGTACTAAAATGAGAATAATAAATAGAGTAGTATAGCTATGAATGTAGTTCTACTGTAAAATATTACTCTGGATGTCTTTGCTAAAATCTAGCATATTGGTACTGGTTTTCTAATCGAAAACAACACTCCTAATATTTTTCTCTATTTTTTACAAGAATCTAGTTCCTTAGTAAATTTTTAAAACTCAGTAGGTTTTGATTAAAACTAAGAATTTTATGCCGGTGAAGAGTTTTAATACATAGTAATTCGTTTCTCTCTGGACTCTCCTTCCAATATAGCCGGCTTAGATATCAAAATACCTCTAACGTTTCAAGAGCATGACAAAATTCTAGTAAAACAGTAGGGCCAAGTAAGTTACTACATACAGAAACTTGACAGTCTTGAATAAGAAGTCAGCTAAATTGTATGAAGCGATATAGATATAGACTAGTAAAACCCTAGTATAACCATACAAGACTTGAATATTAACGATTGCCGCTTTGGAATCATAATAATACAAAACAGCACCCATTTCTTACAAAGCTGGGTAGAAAACAACCAAGACTAGCCAAATCAGGGCAGTATTGAGCTTACAACTCAGAACGATCAATAGTTCTTATCTTATTTTACATGAAAGATTCAACCCTCCAGGATAGAACAAGCCTCTGTACATTTATTATGCTCTCGTGCTACCAGTGTCAAATTTAAGGCTCCAGCATCCCTACCAAGCTCAAGTGAAATAGTAGTTAATTTGAGCTTTGCGGACTTTTAGTACTGAACTTTAGAACCTTTCTACATTGAAGAAATGACTGGATAATCTGGGTAGATGTAATAACTTGGAGACTCAGAGTTTATTATAAAGGATCTATAAGTACAACCAAATTAATCCCTTGCATTAGTAGTTCAGTACGACTTTTTTGCTGAGTTATAGGTGAATATAAAGCTTCAACTAGAATCCAAAACCATATAAGATTTTAATTTTTATACAGTAGCTATTTCTGATATAATACAGATAGTATCAGCCTAAGAGTACAGTCAACCATAGTAAAATTTTATAAGAAGATTGTGAAATGGTTAGTCTCATAATCTAAACTAGTAGTCAAACATTAATTTTCCTAGTGATAGTGGCAGAAGTAATTACATAGTTTTTATTCCGTGAACCTTTGATGCTGGTAATTTCTCGTTTGATTTGATAGATGAAGTTTCGCAATAAAGCTTATAGCCGCAACTTTTAAATAGATTTATTACAGAAAGTGCATATGATTTGTTTGTATTCGAATCCGAGTGTCCCAATGGATGCAAGTTTTAGATAAATAATATCCATGCTTCGTTTATTTAGTCAAATGATATGCTGTCTAATATTTAAGTATCTAGGGAGCAACAGTGTATTTAAGCAGAATAAATAAACTGGTTAGAATAAAAGATACGTTTATAAGTACTTAGTATAGATTAAGGTTAAGAAAGCATGTTTAAGAGTACTATTAAAGCAAATTTGATAGTTCCGTTTGACATAAGGGCAAATACTATGATAAGATTCATTAATAGTGATGCTAAGACTGTAATCCAGTAAAATGGCTTTTTGGAGCAATTAGACGAGTTTAATTATAATGTTATATAGAAAATAACTGCTACTACTGTATTCAAATTAAGTATTGAATTATTGAAGGAATACAATTACTTAAAATCTATGAAATTTACATATAGCTTAAACTTTTATTCGTTTAATTACACGGCTTGATAAGATGTAAAAAGATTTTATTACATAACTGGATAACATATACAGATAGACCTTAAAAAATATCTGATTCCGTTTAATCTTTAAGTGATTGAAGCCAGTATTACGCATTTACCTGCTATTTAAGACTCTTATAATATAGACGTCACTACGTACTTTAAGTTTAATACAAATGTAGACTTTCAGGGAATTTAATTACAGATTTATTCAAATCCTTACTTTGAATTTGATATTGATAAAGATTTGACTAATTTGCATATGACAGAAAGCCGAAAAGTTTCTGATAATCTGTAATAAATAGGACTATAACAGGGATAAAAGTATGCAGAAATAAAACTGAATTGATACGATTACCCCATGCAATAAGGTTAAATAATTGGCATTCGACTATTAGATATAGAAACTTAAGAGCTGATTGTAGAGAGATTGGTAGTATTGTAAGAAATTCCTTATTTGAATTAGAATGAAATTAGAGTAAGACAAGACGAGCATTGGTAATGATATAGTGGGTTAAAAGTAATAGACATATTAGTAATTACAACACATGATTAATTCTTTATTCCTGGAGATGTATTCTATATAAGAATATACTAAAAATAAACGAAAGAATGAATGAATGATAAGGCAATATTGTATAATAATAGAGATATTGAATGCTTAGTAGAAAATCAATTCCTATAACTCCATTCTGTACACTAGTCTAACAACTTTAATATATATCAAGATTATAATTACCTATTATTAAAAGACAGAGGTGAGAAAGAAAGTTCTATTAGAGATTGGATATACGAAATCAATCTAGATTAACTTGATTTTGCTTTTTAGGTATTTCATTATCGATAAAATAATTTGATAGGTAAATCGATATTAATTAAATACAATTTCCCGTTTAGTTTTATAACCAATTCTATAATAATAGATGAAATAATATTAGAACAAAGTAGAAATTTTTATGGTACATCAAACTACCTGATTAAATTTACTGTGAACGAGCTTAAGCATGATCATAGTGATTAAATTAGTTTATAGTTTCCTTTAAATAAGCAAATAAACTAAGGAAGAGGAATATGATCCTTGATAAAAGTTTAGATTTTACATAAATCAACTGAAAATAATGACAATATTGAAAACTACACTGATCTTGGTAATGTTCATCATTTTTGAATACGAGGACATCGGTATTTAATATTATATTTAGAAGATATCTTAGATTAAATGCCAGATGGATAGACTCAAAAATTTGCTATGAGAATAAAAAAAATGCCAAATAGTGGAAATAGTAGCTAAGATTCGACACAAAGCTCCTAAATGATAGTTAAAAGCTTATCAAAAAAGTATCCTAATAATGTAGTTGTTTGTGGTACTATAAAGTTAATTTTATGAAATGGTAATCATTCATGGATTTCAGTATATAATACTAATAACGATCTCCTATGATACGTTAAGAATCTTTATGATGATTTATGTGAAATAGAAAACTGTGAATAATGTGAAACAGGTATTTCGTATAGATGTAAATAATGCAAGGATGGGTTTAATCTTTTACCAGATTAGACTCTATGTATGGAAGAACCTTGTTTTGATTCATCGTTTTGTATGGAAGAACCTTGCCATGATTTTTCTTTTGAGCAAATTGATGATAAATGTTATGTAAGGAAATAGAATGTAATTAATTAACATGCAAAAAATTTTTAAATTTACAGCATTTCTGATACGATTATACACGATTCAACTAGGGGATTGATATTTAACAAAGAATCTTAATACAAAATACATTCTTATGAATATATGCAATATTACTAATTAACCATATTATTCAAAGTACTAGACGATTCTCAAATGAGCATTATCTACTACAACTAACTCTAATTTCAGTTTATAACAGTAAAACTGGGAATAGTAAGATTTAAAGACTCAATTTATTTATAGGACCTCTCCTTTGATTTAGAATCCAATAAATGACATCAGCTTCAACTCCTTCAAACAGGGGATTATACATTCAACTAGCTAAAAATCTACAATAACGATGTATTCATTTCCTAAAACTCAAGTGAAGGCGGAATATTTCTACGATAACTTAAGTAAATGGTTCTAGGCTAAGAGTTCAAAGGAATTCTATTTGCCTTCCAACTTGATTAAGTCGACTAATATCAATCCCAGCCTTTAGCACTAATAACTCAAGATCGACCCAAGCCTTGCCTATAAAACTACTACTACCATTAAAACCAGTGCCATTAATGCTAAGTTCAATGCCCAGACGGCTGCATTTACCCTAACTCCTGCTCAATGCACCCAGATCCTTTATGCGGAGCTTATGATAATATAAATTCATGCAATGACTGTAAAGCCCTAAGTTATTTTAGCAATGGCATATGCACTTGTGTTGAAAATGCTAGCTTTGACTTTATGAGTTCAAGTTGTATATGTAACAGTAGGTATTTTCCCTAAAACAATAAATGTGTAAGCAAAATCAGCAAAAGATACTTTAGAGAAAATGAATTTAAGTTTAATTTGGAATACTTAAGATTTCGGTTTGGGTTTTAAGTCATTTTTGAGCAAGAGGTGGTTGTAATTAATAGTTGCAAGGAGATATTTACCTAGGAGAGTTTCAGTAGATTAGGGTAGAATCCTGTGTGCAAATTTAACGATGCTTTTAACCTGTTAATAGTATTTGGAGACCATTCATAGCTGTATGACCAGACTTTATGGTTTAATCCTGAAAAATTACTAAGAAAAAATGGAGAATTGACTACAGAAAAATCAGATCTGAAGTTAGTTTTTGACATCAACTAAATGCCTTAGACTGATATTACCATATTGCTTGACCACCAAACTCATTATACAATTCAATGCCAGAACAGCTAAAATCTCTCTATACAAGCTGGTAATTCTGCAGGGTTTTGGATAAAATACAAGTGGAGAATCTTATCAAGCAATATAAAAGACTAAGGAATAATTTACACCTAGAACAACACAAAGCCAACACTTACACTTATACAAGATTGGATAATGGAAGGACTGCTATAAGTAGAGGTCACCTTAAGCAATGGATTCACCGAGGAAAAAGAAGTAGCTGAAATTATCATAGAGACTGACAAATCCCTGCAACTACCAAATATGCAAAAACAGTACAAGATTTTGAATTATAAAGAAAACATGATACTCATTCCCAAGCCATTCTCCTGCAATAAAATTGATCCAATAGTACAGTAGCGTTTATTACTAATAGACGAGCAATGACAAAGCTTTGACTGGCTGTAGAAATCGCCTATCTTTATTCCAAAGTTTCTATTAAACCCTGGCCAAACATACAAAATAAAAATCACGTTAAAATAAGGATCTAATGAAGAGTAGATTGAGTATATTAACCTATAAGTCCAATATCCTGCTTTAATACCAGTTTTAGATAGAACATCCTCTACAATATGTTTAGACGAGGATTTGAAGATACTGGCTAACAAAACTATTGATCCTACGCAGCTAGTAACTGATTTGAGTAAAATTGATTTCCAGTGAAATTGCAGTCCATTGATAAGCTGTTAGATTAGTTACCCACTCGGATAGGATAAGAAATGGAGTATTCAATTGTCTCACTTTGGGTTTTAGGTAGGGGATAAAATAACAGTTGAATTATTAGTAAGATAGAAGGAATAGGAGTATAATAAGCAGTAAGCGAGAATATAAGCAGTATACGAGGTAAAACAATGCACTAGAAATGTGCTTTTATATTCCACTTTAGACAACATTCATATAAATCCTAATAAACCGTTTAAAAAGGAGATAAAGGTTGATTAAAACTACGAGGTTTTGGATTATAAATGGTCAAAAGTTGAAGGTGGTGCAGTGGATATTAATCTTCCAGATTTACCTTACTTATTCATAAAGCCGTATTAGTTAAAAGAAGGTCAAAGCTATGAATTCAGACTTTAGCTGACATTACAGGAGTAAGTAATGCATATAGATGTTCCAATTACAGTGAGTTCTAGGCCAGTAAATGGTTAATTAGTACTAGAAACTAACTAAGGGGAGTAGTTTTAAGTAATAACCCTCTGAGTAATAGACGCAGTAGATACATAAGAGCAAGTTTTATACTACAATTTTGGAATAAAGATTAAAGGATTCCCTACTATATACTGAACTCCAACCTCTGTATCAAACAAAGTTGAAATTGTCCTCTTTTAAGGAATTGAGGGTATATACGCGAAAGCATGCAATTAGTTAGATTTCTGTGCTTGATACTAAGATTTCGTTATGATCGACACAAATTAATAGTCATAGGATACTATTGAAAATGCGTATATAAAGATAAGAGACTAAGAACAAGTGGACTATCTTTAACTTGTAATAGCTGTGACCTAATAACATTTCATAGATCTAGATCTATAAGAAGAACTGTATTTGAGGCTAATACGGTATTACTCAAATCAACCAATATTCGATATAAATAGTGCACAGTCCTTATTAATTACTTTTACCTCTTTACTAAATAAACATAATTACTATATTGGCGATTAGCTATCCTTTGTGTTTTAAACCTTAGAGGATAGAGTAATCAGCGAGAAGATATACGACGTAAATTTACTACAGGACATTAAACTGTTTTATAGGACCTTTGGATAATATCAAATAGACAATAGTTAAAGGAAGAAAATAGTAAATTAACTGTTTGCCGTGGGAAATCATCTAATTGATAATGAATTTCCTTAGAACGAGTGGTAAGATAATAATGACATTTACAGCTCTGTAAGTCAGTTTAAGGGCCAGGATTAAGACTGGTTCTAATTACTAGACAAGACTCCGACATCAGACTAAGAACTTCTACTGATACAAAAGCATGTCGTATAACACTAAATCTATGATTAAATGCAAGAATCGTACTATGCTCTAGCCAGAGTAAATAATTCCGGGAGTTTGAGTAAAATTACTGGGGTTTTAACAAAAACTAAAAGCACGAGTAAACAAAGGGTAAGAATTCAAGTAAATAGGAGCCAGGAGTAAAGATAACTTAAAGCTTAGAATACAAATTTCAACTGTTTGGTGTTATCCATTAATAACAACTGCCAGATTCTGAAAATTGAGAATTCTAAGATTCTGGTAGAAACCAATACTGAAGATGATGTTTTCATATATGATGAGGGATATCCTCCTATTTTTGCCAAGTACGAAGAGTTTGAGGATGAAATTGATACTAGCTGCACTATTATAAAATATATTACAATTGGCTTTGTTTCACTGAATAGCTTTGTTGTATTAGTCTGCTTAATAAGTCGCTTGTTCATTAATGCTACAACAACGAATACTGAGTTTATATACCAGGGTTTGAAAAAATTAAGCAAGTTTAAAAGAAATCATCTTAGTTATCAGCTAATTTTTAACTCATAAAGTCTAAGCAAATTCAAGATTTTAACAGTAATGTGCTTTAATTTCATTATTTAAGTAAACTACTACATAAAAGTACTGAGCAATTCACAGAATGACAAAAATTAAGAAAATATGTTCAATGCACTAAACTAATAAAAACTTTGGCTTATTTTATTGCTTCCGATATCAATACTACCAACTTTACTATTTTCAACTGTAGTAGGTATTAAATTATTGTATATCCTAAATTAAAAGATATACTTATTAGTAAATACAATAATTCTGACTATTATTGCTTTAATTACTACAATTAATTTACCAAATATCCAAGAAATTCAATGCGAGAAATAAGTTTTTATACCTTTAGTACTGGGAATAGGCTTAGTTTATCAAATTTGTATCATCGACACCTTAGCATCCTTGATTAGTTCCAGCAAAAGATCTATTTAGGTTAACTTTTATAAAACATTTTAAAAATGGATTCTATAATTTATAAACCATCCCAAGAAGAAATTCAGCAGTTGTCTTATAAATTACAAACATACAGCTAATTGGAACTACTTAATAATTGTTTAGCTTAGTCGTATATTGAATAACATGACTTAGAGTAAATGTTATAACAACTTTTCACTACAATAAATCAAGATAGCTTCTAATAGAAATAAATCCGTATTAGCCTGCAGGTTTAATCTACTACCTAAACATGCAGCTATTGCTAGGATGCATACTCAACATAATTCACGGAATGTGGCCACAACGCTTGTAATGAATGTGCGTAAAACTTAATTCTATATTTATACAAAAGTTAGTTACCTTTTCAATGCAATCAGCAGCTCTGTAATAGAATTTTAAGTTATGAGTTTGTGAATAATTCATTAGAGAATACGCAGAAATTTTTTTGTATAGGTTGTTAATGAGATAAAGATTTGAAGCTAATTTGTTAATAACATACTTGCTGCTAGTAGTGTCTGTGGAATATTATAGCCTAATAGACAGGAAATACGTTTATTGGAGACGTAAGATGTCCTATATGTAATTAAATAATTAGTGATGGCATTCTATTGCATATTTTTGGTACTTAGTTATACAATTGTAGACTGAGTGTTAATAACTAATTATAAGGAGAATAAGTACAGCAGAATTTCTACACTTGTGGAATTGATCTAGAGCAGCATCCAATACAGAACTTTATTACTCTTGAATGTGATCACAGGTTCTGTAAAGATTGCATGAAATCCTACCTAGAAAGAAAAATAGCTTCTAATCAAGTGTTAGAGTCTTAGCTTATTTGCCCAGATGAAAACTGTACAACTCCAATTGATTTTCGTATTGTAGAGCACTGTGTCTCTGCTGCTTCTTACACCAAATACAACGAATTCTGTATAAGATAATCTTAGGTATAGGGTGAAATTATTAAAAAGTGTCATTTATGCGATCATATTTTCGTTATTCCAGATGACATCATGCAGATTACATGCCCCTAATGCAATAAAACATATTGCCAAAAGTGTAATGAAAGCCACCCTGAATGAGCGCCTTGTATCGAGTTCTAATAGTAAGTAAATTAAGACATGCAAGGCTATATGTAAAATGTTAAAAATTGTCCTAAATGCGGAGAAGGAATTGAAAAAAAACAAGGATGCAATTTTGTAAGATGCAGTTGACCAGCTTGCCAGGGATAGACCTATTTTTGTTTTCTTTGCGGTTAATTGTTAACTAAGGATTAACATTCATCGCATTATTTAAGAATGGGGCCATTTGGGCAAACTTGTAATACGATAGATGCACTTTAGAGCTAATAAATGTTGATTATATTTTAAACTACTAGTTAAAACCCCGTTTATAAACTTGCTTACTTGCTACTTTCATTATAGCATTTGTTAATTACATCCTAAACAGTCTCAAAATTTGTAGTATCTCTTGAAATTCTCATGGCTTTATCTAACTCTTAAAGATTCAATGTCTATTTTATTTACTATAACTCCTGTTATATTAAATCTGTTTCTTGCTTATACTCCTGAATGAGACTAAAGCAGTTCTGGGTTGCACTGATATTTCTATAGCAAGCCTATAATGCCTATGAGCTTTATTTAGGATCCAAACTAGAATCTATTACTATCTATCGGGATTTCTACCGCATTTATCCAAGATTATTATAATAATCTTCAAATAATTATAATGAGTTATCTATAATTTCCTTATATTCCTGGTATTACAGTATAAACTACTTTCATTTCTAGTACTACTCCTTAAACTTTATCAAATTCTTTTAATTGCACTATAAGTACGGATAACTATTTGTAATTTGTATTGAAATACTAGTGAAATTTTGTCCGGAACCTGCAGCCAAGCAGTACAGTAATATTTTTAAGTAGTCTCTGAGTTGTCGACTGTTAATAAACTCTGCTCCTATTGATTTAATGAAAATAAGATAATCCTGATTATGCAATTAATTAACATATTGAACCTAGTCTCACTTGCTTTTCGGCTCATGAAAAATTTCGTCTATTTAAGAAATCTAAGTGATAACAAATTGGAACTAGTCTTAAACTTATGGAGTGGTTTTTGTCCTAGGAATAGAGCACCCCATATTAATTATAATAGGAGTTACAAAAATTGTAGAGATAAATACTAGCACTGTGGAAAGAAAATTACACTGATTTAAATCTATTTTTAGATATATTCACCTTTTAGGTCTAGAATATCATTATTGAATTATTTTCTTTAGGGAAAATGATAATCGAGAAAAGGTTGATTAACTGAAAAAATGTGATGTTTACTACAAGCTTATTTAATAATGTTTTATCGACAACAATACGAGAGACATAATATCATAAGCTATCATTTCATTATCTAAAGCAATAATCCAATTTACACGATACACTAGAATGAATTATTTAATTACGAAAACTAAGCCTATAAATCTACCATATTTACTACTACCAACCACACCTTTCCACACAAATAACTAATCCCACTCTTAAATCATCCATTCCATTTACCAAATCTCAAAATCTTGCTTCTTATTAAAATTTGCAAAATGGCTCAGACTTAATAGTAGAGTAAATAAAAGATAGTAAAGGACAAAGCCAAATATTTAAAACTAGAATGAGAGGAATTCAAAGAATCCACCAATATCGTTCTATACGATCTACTATACCGTCTTAACTCGAGTCACCTAATCATCTAATCTTTTCAAAATTTAATAAATCATCAGCACTCTAATGTAAATCAAGCTAGTATCAACCTAGAGAAAATGCTGCACCTATAGAACAGCGTCGGTGACAAAAGCCATCGTTAGGACATCTTCGAAGTCCAGGAGCTAAACAGCGCCGAAATAAACTTGCAATTTATTAACTAATACATAGAAAAATTTAAGCAATTAGAGCAGTCTAATTGGCAAAGCATCCACAGACACAAGGAAGAATTCCAGCATAAATTCAGTATACTGTTCGGATACATAGAACAAGTAAATGGATTATTAACAGATTAGGAGGAACTTTCCAAGTAATTACAATTAAAGCTAATTTTAACCCTAAAACGAATAGTTTTCGCATAACCTAAACCTTTATTTTGTGCATTCCTAAGAAAATATAAGGCATATAATTTATGTGAGATTAATCTAATTACCTTTTGTCCAATATTTCAAAACTTGACTTACAAAGAAAGACCTAAGTTTAATAGCTTCCTATATGCTCAAATCGATTCTTAAATTAATATTTAATTGTTGAGCTAAAATTAGATTTAAGAAATTTAAACTTGATAAGCTATAAAGGAATTTTATCTTATGAAAGATCTATTAACCATTGGGAATCTATAATAGCAATTTAATCGAGGGTTATTGAATATAATAATCCCAATTTATTCTAAAGCAATAACGAATTAATCTTTGACTATTTATCTGCAATATATGCAACCAATAATTCTTAACTTAAAGTTTAAAATTATGAAGATACACCTGATTGATAAGGTATTTTACTATGTCTAATTCATAATTTAAAAGATTGATAAGCAAAATACAGCCTAATTGTTAAATAATTTCTTAGTAGCGTTAAATTAGATTCATGAATGAAATTCATAACCTGATAACTCAGATTATTCATATTACAACTTATTTATAAGAAAAGCTTGAATTATGCATTACAATTAAATTAATATATGAGCAATAAAAAACTTGTATACATAATTGAATCGATTCTTGGTTAAACTGTATTCATAATTTGTATTTATCTATATCATCTATTTAATATATTGCCTGAATTTTAGTTATTACTATAATTTTCGTGTTTTGCAAAGTTTAAGTTATTCTATATAATCAAAACATGGGAATTTAGTCCTTATTAAAAGAGTTAGACTAATATAAAATACAAACTACACTAGACGACTTACGAGGACAAAGAATAGGAATAGACGCTTACTGTTGGCTCCATCGTTCAAAGTTTAAAAGTATATATGAAATATAGTAAGGAGATTATTAGTCAACTTACATGAGTTATCTTCAGCAACACTTACAGCATCTACAGTAATATCAAATAATTCCAGTGGTAGTATTAGACGGTAGTTCAATATCCTTAAAAGGAGACACAAAAGCCAAGCGCAGATAATTACGAAAACAAGCAAAAATGTAAGCTGAGGAGTATCAAAAAAAAGGCGAGGAAAGGAAAGCTAGATAAGCCATGGGCTAAGCTACTAAAATAGGAAAACAGATGATATACGAGTTTACATAGTTGCTTTAGCAACTACAAATAGAATTCTTCATAGCTCCCTTTGAATCTGAGGCCTAATTAGTCTACCTATGCCGAATTGGTTACATAGAGGCTGTGATAAGCCTTGACTCCGACCTAATTGCCTTTGGATGCCCGAGATCCCTACTAAAATACGACTTTAAATACAAATTTGACGAATTTGAGCTATTTCGCATAAAGTCAAGTGACTAGTTCCGATCCTGAAGCCATGAACAGTTCATTGCCTGATGTGTTCTCTGTAAATGCGACTATTTTAACGGTTTTCGGCTAATAGGTCCTAAAACAGCCTACAAGATCGTAAATTAGAACAAAACAATTAAAAAAATTATAAGTGAGATTCACAGACAGTCAAAATTCCCAATAGAAGAGCACTAAACTTTACAGTTGATGCAGGCAATATCAGTTTTCAAGCATCACCTGATATACTGCCCAATCCAACAGCGCATAAAGTACCTGACTCCCCTGCCTCCAAACACCCCTCACCCAGACTTCCTGGGCTAAACACCCCAGATCCGCCCATACACAAACCTCCAGCCCCACTCGATTTTCCCAACGCATTACTCTCCCTTTTAATCTAAAATATGGACGAAGAGCTTTTCTACAAGGAACAAACAGTCCTTCCTCCCGCCTAATAAGCGACAGCAGATGCCCAGTGCGACAGGCTTCGTATGAAATTTATATCCGACTGGGCATTGAAGCGAGATTTGAACTATTATCGAACCGAGGCAGAGAGAGATTGGGCATTTATTGTAAAACGTGAGTATAGATACATAGTGCTCGGAAGATCCGTTGGAGATGGAATCTTTGCAGGGTCTTTGGTATGGTCTGCTGCTATTTTTTAAGCTAAAGCTATGCGCTTTTGGCCACTTGCTACTATT
>CAKKTI010000474.1:0-16213 GCA_920105805.1 Condylostoma magnum
ACTAAAACTAAGATGCAAAGTATCGCTACAAAACACTAGTCTTCCCTACTGATGAAGCTCCTAAAAGAATTATCTTTATTTCTTCCATTTTACTTTATAACAAAGTTTACCTAAATTTTCGTGCACTAAATCGACCACACATGGATTCTTTTCATCAACTGCGGCATCAAAGCACTTACACTCTCATTGATCAGCTCTACAAAGTACCTTTCAGCCTCTTCACCCCCAGTCTCATTTTAAATCTCTCGTATAACTTGTCAATGGTTCTAATAGGATTCTCAGTGAGATGAGGCAACCTGAAATCAGCCATTAAGTAAAACAAATTCGCTATAAGTTTATAGTGTTTCCTTGGATGGAATGATAGAAATTTTGTATTGAAAAAAGGCCTTGATTAAGCTAGCAATAGCATTATACCTAAATAATTTGTATATAATTTCGGTGTTTATTATAAAAATTAATTTACCAAACACTTAATCAAATTAGCTGCATAAAATTGAAAGTTAATTTACAAGTATTTATGTAAATAAATTGATAATGAGTTAGACTTACCGCTATAAATACACTGTTCGATCAAATAAGCATAATTTAAAGTTTAATACTATATAAGTAATAGGTGAAATAAATTGAATTTTACAAGTTAACAATATGAAGGAAGGTATATTTATACAGTATTGCTTTATGATATTAATTGGAGAGGCTTATTAACATTAAGTAAAATTTATACTAAGGTATGATGGATAAACTTACTAATTGTTTTGCAGCTTAGTATAAGATATAAAGCATAGATAAGAAATATGAATAATTATAACAAAAATTGACTTTAAAACACTAGTTTTCTGTCTATTATTATAAGAATCAAATAATTAAGTTTGAGGACTATTGAATATTTAAAAGCTTCAAATAATGCTAATATTATGTTCAATTTGTTTTATTTAAATGTATGAATCAACCTATCATATTTTCTACGGGATTAAAAGAAGGAGATCATCTCTAATATAAAATAAAAATCAATTAAAGCTCTTATCAAATTATGTCTTCAGGTATAGACTTTATTAAATTAATAACGTGATTAAGGCAAATAATTTCACATTATTTACTTTTAGTATATGGGAATACCTATATTATTTTGTGATTGTATCAGATTAATAATTTCTATATTGGTACTAAGGAATTCACAGTATATACAAAGTAAAAATCTCTTAGAAAGTTAATAAAATCTATATAAAGCTAAGTATTCGTTTAATGTGGAAGTAAATTATAATGCTTAATAATTGACAAGTCCGTACAATATAAATATTAGCTAGTATATAGAATTTACCATAAATCTAGGAAAAATAAAAGGATTATTAAAAAGTTTCACTTTTCTAAGCTTCTCTTAAGATTTATATACTTATTGCATATTAGCTCAAATTAAGCTTTAAGCATAAGTGTAATGAATAAGTAAATATAAGCGATTTCTTTATTTATTTCAAAAAAATATGAAGAACAATAAAATTCTTTAATTAAGATAGTTAATAAGTAAAATTTTAGGGGAAGTAATACAAATAATATTGATTAGTAAATTTTGAGTTAAAACCAAACTATGAAAGCTAAAATAATCAATTTTAGCATTTATTAAAGCAAATTATAAATTAACTAAAGGATAATTCATTAGCTTCATAAATTAAATAGGGTTTATAAAGTAGAATACTTATATAAAAAAATTTCGATTATATTAATAGTTAATGACATACTCCAGCTAATTCATATACAAGGTTACAATTATTTAAGATGCTTAGCTGAGTATTATATTTAAATGCAAATATAGTAATTAATAAGAAAAGAAACTCCTAGCTTAGATAACAATTATACATTAATTAATTAAAACATGTAAGAAATATGCATAGATTAAAGAGCAGACACAAAAATGATTAACTTAATAAAAAGTTAGAATAACTTTTTGAAAAAATACGTCAAGCTGGAATTAATAATAAGCTAAATTCATAATTTTTCATACTTTAAGAAAGTACAATTTCAGTGATATAATAAGAACAAGAATTCTTTTAGCTCAATTAGTAATATCATAAAATTAAAAGATTTAATTAGATAATTAACTAGCTGTAACATTAAATTATTTATTAATATAAGTATATTAGATTTAAAAGAGAATATTAATATTTAGAATTAAAT
This sequence comes from Condylostoma magnum, assembly GCA_920105805.1. NCBI lineage: Eukaryota > Ciliophora > Heterotrichea > Heterotrichida > Condylostomatidae > Condylostoma > Condylostoma magnum. The sequence continues at coordinate 2,170 of CAKKTI010000474.1, forward strand.
TGCGAATTTCAATTAACATCAGTAGATTATTTCTTATACAATCCCTCTTGAAGCTTATCCATAGTTCTAAATTTATAGATGATGAATATATTTAATATATGAAAGATTTATTAGACTTCTTTTTCGATAATTGAATGTTTCATAGATAAGGGTTATAATCCCTGAGTTTAAGGCTGCTTTACACCGAGTTAATAGTATTAAAGTTGTTTAGTTGGGCTTTAAATTGAAAAAAGTATTTTATGCTTATATTTGAACTTTAAATAGGATAACAGTATTCTTGTATTGATTGATTTTTACTAATGTAATATAGAAGTTATTTATTGAAATAAAATCGTGACTTAAACTCAAAATAATATAATATTATTAAGCTGTTATGATGCTAATAGGGAGAATAAAGAATACTATATACATTTAGGAGTTAGTAATTGTTTAGTGAGATATATTTTCAAAAGCAGCTAATAAAAATTCAATAATATTTAAAGAAGGTTTTTAATTAATAATTAGATATTCTTGATAATTCTGTATTTTTAAATGGGAATAATTGAAATTGGGGTTGCATTACTTTATAATTAGTACTCTTTCATTCTTTTTAATAATAGTTTATTTTGAAATATATAAAGCATTAATTCAATACTAAAAAGTTGTTTCATTTAAAATTAGTAAACTTAAATAATTGAATGCTATCCTAAACTATAATGATTTAAAAAGGTTTACTAATATATTGTGATACACTTTATTTAGCCTTGTTAGTTAGAAAATTTTTATTGAAATACGAAATGATTAAGCTAAATTAGATAAAACATTTATGATTTACAATTAATTTAGAACAATATAATGAGTTAGATTGAAACAACAAATTAATAACTTTATAGTATATCTAATTAATTATAGGGATATAGTCGATAATTAAACCAAAATTAAAGATTACTAAACTAAAGCTTCCAAATTTTAACCTTCTTATATTCACTTACACTTACAATGAATTCATTATTACATGATATAGCTACTGAGGTTACAGCATAATTATTTTCTCCTATTATTCAATTTTTGGATGTATCTTGTAAGTTCCAAAGTCTAACAGTCTTATCTTAACTACCACTTACAACGAACTCATTATTACTTGATATAGCTACTGACCATACAGTATCATCATGTTCTCCTATGATTTAGTTTTTGAATGGATCTTGTAAGTTCCAAAGTTTAATAGTACCATCTCTACTTCCACTTACAATGAACTAATTATCACTTGATATAGCTACTGAGTATATCTAATCATCATGTTCCCCTATGATTTAGTTTTTTCATGAATCTTGCAAGTTCCAAAGTCTAATAGTCTTATCTGAACATCCACTTACAACGAACTAATTATCACTTGATATAGCTACTGATAATATGATAAGATTATCTTCTCTTATAATTTAGTTTTTGGATTTATCTTGTAAGTTCCAAAGTCTCATAGTCCCATCATTACCCCCTGCACTTACAACGAACTCATTATTACTTGATATAGCTACTTACCATACAGTAAAACCATGTCTCCCTATGACTTAGTTTTTGGATGGATCTTGTAAGTTCCAAAGTCTAACAAGCTTATAACTTCCAGTTACAACGAATTCATTATTACTTGATATAGCTACTGATCTTAAACCATTAACATATTACCCTATGATTTAGTTTTTGGATGGATCTTGCAAGTTCCAAAGTCTAACAGTCATATCTCCACCTCCAGTTCCACTTACAACAAACTCATTATTACTCGATATAGCTATAGAGTTTACCATTTAATTATGTTCTCCTATTATTCCTGTTTCTATATCTTTTGGTAAAATGTAATCAAATAACGTATAGAGTTTAAAACCTATGCCATCTGAATTATTACATAAACCTAAATAACTTGAACTACTATCTCTAAATACTTATAAGCTATCAGAAGTGCAAATAAATCTTTAAGTAGAATCATTAAGTAAAAATAAGAGCATAATCTTTCTTATTTTTGCTTATTTTCCAAACAGTGCATGGATTATCTTCAGCTTAATCTCCTATATATACTTTATTATTTTATAATTATAACTTAAAGCATTTCTTTTACATTTAATACTCTTCACAAGAATTACTAACATTCTAGGATCTTATAATATATCCTTGATCCACTCTTTCTAATAAGATACCATGAATGTTATCTTAATTTGAATATAGGATATGTTTCACTTTAACTCTTTTTATCTTATTCTAATTCTCTTAAAAAGATAAGCTTTCTTTCATTGGTTCCATTCATAAGATATACTGAATAGCTTTAAGTGGGACCTTCAGTCATCAATTAGTACTCACATAAATCTTATTTCTCTATCAAATTCCAAGAAATGTTTAAATCTGATTATTGGATGGCTAAAACTCTATCACTTTCTTATTGATTATTCTGCACATAAGAAAGAGATTTGATAATACTGCCTGATTAATAAATCCTGTATTGCTCATCTTTCTTGAAAATATGCCATAAAGTGCATCCTTGAGATTAATGGTTGAATTGTGCTTGGCTTGATACAACATTTAAGCACCACCCAGTCATATCATTATCCAATATGTAACCCTAATCTGCTTTAAGTGAAATAATGTAACCAATATCCTAGAATTGAATATCGATTAATTAGTTATGTAATTTCTCTTGGAATAAACTTGCTTTATTGGATTGCTCATCAATTATCTAAGAGTCTTTTCGTAAAGCAGTCAAATACCCATAGTCGCTTTAAATGTATCCACAGAAGCTTCCTAACCCTAATGGAACTAATTGATTCAATCCAGCATGTTCTATTATCTTTTCAAAGGGCCTAATAGACACTGCCTTGTACATAGCTTTCTTGATTACTTGCAGGCCTAATGGAGTCTTTGGTTATACATATTTTGGATCTGTTTGATTATAATTGACTAAAGTTAAGTAATAATCAGTTCCTCCTATGTTTGTATAGAAATCAAAGCACTTTTAATCATTCCATTGCATGTGCCAATTAGAGCATTATGATTAACTTACAATAGATGCTGTCATTGTATCAAGATTGACTCCTAGGCAATTGCCATCAATGGGGGCAGCTTAGCATGTAACTGGGAAGATTTGTAGTATCTACCCTCTCCCATATGGTGCTTATGGCGTAATGATAGTCTTGATGCTTGTAGAAGTAATCTTGGATTTGCTTTTGGCATCAGAAGTCAGGAAATTGTACTTTTTATTAGGAGTAGCACAGAGCTATAAGAAGTTGTAGGACCAACATATTTTAATTATTATCCATCTAATTTTCACCGGCTTAAATGTTGGTCGTATAAGTTGTTTATTTTAGGTATTTTAACTGAGTAAACTCTATAAGAACTTCAGATATTAAAGGTACTTTTAAATGAATTTGTCCTGATACTTTAAGAAGGCTTATGATTGTATTTTCTGTGGGTAATAAGGCTGAGGAAGAGATTCATCGATTTACTGTTATTATACTAATTCTAATAGCTTTCTATTCTTATCAACATACTTTAACTATAATATAGCTTTTATTTAAGTATGTTTTCTGTTATATTGGTGCTTGCACTAACTGCCATTGGACTAGATAGCTACTAGTATTTTCACAATCTTGATTACTAATCTATCATTATAGACTTATCTTATATATTTTGAAAACTTAAAATGTTTAATTAAAGTTTCTAAGAGCTATTTCTGAATATATTGGAATTACTTAACTAAATTTCCCATATTCTTACTTTCTTATCCAATCCACCTGATACTACTAATTATTCACTCCTTGAAATACAGACTGATTTTACTAAATTATCATGCTGGCCAATAATCCTATTTCTGGATGGGTTTTGTAAATCCCATATTTTTACTTTATTATCAACTCCGCCGGATACTACTCATTATTCACCTCTTGAAATGCAAACTGATAATACATTATCATCATGTTGGCCAATTATTCTGTTATTGGAAGGATGCAATAAGTCCCATACTCTCACTTTATAATCCCATCCACCTGATACTACTATTTATTCACTTCTTGAAATGCAAACTGAGCATACCCAATAATCATGATGACCAATGATACTGTTTCTGGAGGGATTTAATAAGTCTCATAGTCTTACTTTATTATCCCATCCACCAGATACTACTAATTATTCACTTCTTGAAATGCAAACTGATGATACGCAATCATCATGTTGTCCAATTATTCTATTATTGTATGAGTTTTATAAGTCTCATACTCTTACTTGATTATCATTACTACCAGATACTACTATTTAGTCACTTCTTGAAATGCAAACTGAGCATACATTGCTATCATTATGCTGACCAATTATTCTGTTTTTGGTTGGATTTAGTAAGTCCCATACTCTTACATTGCTTTCAGTTCCGCTTGATACTACTAGTTATTCACTTCTTGAGATGCAAACTGAGTTGACACAACCATTATGTTGGCCAATGAGTTTGTTTCTAGATGGGTTTTATAAGTCCCATACTCTTACTTTATTATCCCAATCACCTGATACTATCAGTTATTCACTCCTTGAAATGCAAACTGATCTTACATAAGAATAATGTAAATCAATGATTTCTTATTTCCACTTTCGTTATTAGAATTATTTTTGTTATGATTTTAGTTGTCTTGCTTGATTTCTAATATATTCTGCAACTCTCATTGAATTGACTTTTGAACATTTCATAATCCATTTAAAACTATTATTAGCTTATTCTTTCTGATTTGATCTGATAAAAAGGAGTTATTATAATATTTATCTGTATATTTTAAGTCTTACTCCCCTCTAATTATTAAAATTCACTCTTTATACTATTTCTTTAGCTTATTTCCTTGATTTGATTCAACCATCCAAATATTTCAGATACTTGGCTTTAATCTCATTCATTAAGTCATAAATAAAGGTGTCTACAGGTTAGCAAATTTGGAAGGTTCTTTTAAGCCTCTTAAGTAAATCAGCTCTTTACAGATTATCTTCTGGAGCTCTTAGATTGTCTTAGGTGAAGATTTAGACTTTTAGAATGCTTTGAAGCTTATTATTATCTGGCCATCCCATATCCTGCTGATTTGTTTGGTAGATTTAATAGAAATCGAAATCAGCAATCAAGCTTCTAATAATTAGTTCAATACAGTTTTCCATTTTATATAAAATTAGCAAGACTGTTTTAAAGGTCATTGTAATATTTATTCGGATTATATTAACTATATTTGTAACTAGTTGAGATGTTTCTGATACGTAATTTGTAACTTATTCTAGATTTAGATTCAAAATAATAATCGTTTTACGTGTTTATATGCTAGGAATTGTACATGATTACTAATACATTTAAATTATTACATAACCTAGCATATTCTCCAATACTAAATATAGCTTTTACTCCTAAAAAATAAGATTTATTGCTATTACTCAGTAAATTATTACAAATACTTTGCTTAGTTACTTTATAAAAGCTCTTTAAAATGATTTCTATTTTATAACACTCCCTCCAACATTTTCCTATCTCATCCCCCAGATCCTATAAGTTATTCGCTTCTTGAGATGCAAACTGATTCTATAAATGAATTCTACTTACCAATGATTCTGTTATTTTATGAATTTTATAAGTCCCATACTCTTACTTTATTATCTCCTCCACCGGATACTATTAGTTACTCACTTCTTGAAATATACACTGAGAATACCCAATGATTATGTTAGCCAAGGATTCAGTTGTTGTAGGGATTTTATAGGCCCCATACTCTTATCCACCGGATATAACTAGTTGCTCGCTTCTTGAAATGCACACTGAGAACACATTATAATCATGTTATCCAATTATTCTGTTTCTAGATGGGTTTTGTATGTCCCATACTTTTACTTTATTATCATATACCCCAGATACTACTAGTTGCTCGCTTATTGAAATGCAGACTGATTGTATACAAGAATCATGCTAGCCAATTGTTCTGTTTCTAGATTAATTTTATATGCTTTCACTTTCCAATCTCCAGATACTATTAGTTGCTTGCTTTTTCAAGCCGATTAAATATAAGAATCATTTTACCAATTATTTCTTTTACTATAATTTTAGTTATCTTGCATAGTATCCATTATTTTCACGTATTTTATTAATGCTTAAACATCTTATAACCTATCATAGACTTCGATTAGCTTTTTGATGTGTTCTGATATGAACAGTCATAATATTTCTCTAACAGTTTAAAGATCTATTAAAACCTTAGGATTTATTCTTTGTATGATTTCTAAAATACTTGATTTTATCAAAAGACCAAACTGCTTTATAGTCTTATTGAGTTTGAGACTTAGATTTGATCTTTTTAGATTTTCCTATAGGGCTATTAAGTTGTCTTCTGATAATAATTTGCTCTTTATAATACTTAGAACTTTGTTTAGATTAAGTCCTCTCGTATAGTAATTTTACTTAATACAGATTAGAGGATTTTAGCATTAGTTTCTTCAAACTATAGTTTGGACCTATTAATGCTGGAGGATCAGAAAATTGCAATTAGGTTAAAATTAGATAAGACATAAAGTTTATTTTAAGTCATTTATTATACTAATTAATTACTAAATTTCCCATATTCTTGCTTTCTTACCATCTCCAGAAGATACTACCAGTTGCTCGCTTCGTGAAATACAAACTGATTATATTAATCCATAATGAAAGCCAATAGTTCTACTATTTAATCGATTATACAAGTCTTATACTCTTACTTGCCCATCCTGTCCACCAGATACTACCAATTTCTCACTTCTAGAAATTCAAACTGATCATACCTCATCCTCATGTTTTCCAATAATTCTGTTATTTGATGGATCTTGTAAATTCCATAATCTTACTCGTTTATCCTTTCCTCCAGATACTATTAATTACTCGCTTCTAGAAATGCAAACGGAAAATGCTCTTTTCGCATGTTTGCCAATAGTTTTATTTTTGGATGAGTTTCGTAAGTCCCATACTTTCACTTTTTTATCTGTTCCACAAGATACTATTAGTTGCTGACTTCTTGAAATACAAACTTAACTTACACTTACAAGATGCCTGCCAATAGATCTTCTTCCTTTTCTGGATGGGTCTTATAAGTCCCATACTATTATTTCATTATCCTATCCCCCAGATACTACTATCCGTTCACTTCTTGAAATAGAAGCAGATCATGCTTAATTATACCCTCCTATACATTCATATAATAGCTCCTTTTTATGTGTTAACTATGTTTCTTGTGTAAAAATATTAACCAATGAATGTAATTATTGTATTTACTCATGCAATTTTCATTAGTATAATATTGCTTATATTAGTAGTTCATATGAAAAAGGAGACTATAAAGAATGTTTTTGTCTAATAGAATTAATAAAGAAATATAATATCAGAGCTATTTAGATTTTAAATGTTGGACTAGCCTTTTCCTTTTGCATAAGTTTCAAGTAGAAAGCTCTTTATACTTTAGTTAATTAATCAAATTATGCTGAATACTGTGTAAACCATAAATAAAATATCTAACAATACATCTTATCATAACAAATTAATGATTGTTGATTCAATGTTTCTAAAATGTCTAAAATCTATAATGGTTTTGCAAAGTAGATGATTCTTATATTAATTTAATATACTTTCTGTTAAGGAAAAGAATTATAAGTTTATCATGGTTTTAGTAAATTCTTTATATTAATCACCCTTAAAACTGCTCCTTTCAGGAATATCTTATATACGCCTTATCAATTGATTTGCACTAGTTTTATTATAATCTCAAAAGCATTTTGTCTAATCTTAAATGTCTCAATTATCTTTAATGTCAAAGGTTATTGCTCATGGGAATTAAACTGAAAGTAGAATAAGTTATATTGAACGGAACATATTAATTAAAAAAGTATCAGAATCTAACAACGAGCAGAAACACCCTATTAAAGTTTAAGCAATTATAATTATTTGAAAGATGATAACTTACACTTAAAAATAACTAGAAATTTTGTTATCTCTTTAATCAAATTTACAACACTTTATTTAGAAAATGATAAGTATTCATAGTGTTCCATATGCATTATTATAATTAACTATAGTAGGTATTTATAAAAAGTTTAACTAGGTTGGACAAAGATTATTTATAGATTGACAACCACTCCCAGCAGAAAAGTCAAATAATATAACCAAGATTTTAAGTTAAACAATTAGATTACTTTATAAGATTCTTATGCAAAATAAAGTAATGCCAATTACTATATTATTCAAATTCAAAGAAAAGTTATTTGATAAATTATATTCATAGAAAGGGGAAAATCCTAATTGCATATTGAATTATATTTCCTTTTTATTATATGCATAAATTATTATTTAACATTTTAATCACATGATATTCTATGTGCAATTATTAGCTAATATTTTTATACATAAAAGCTATAATGAGATTTGATACTTCATAATAAAAAAGTATAATAACTTATATTCATATATTGATGCATATTATTTATATAGCATGTAAGATTTTTCATATAAATCTACTTTTAAGGATTATAAAGTTGCATTACATTTCAAAACATCAGAGTAAGATAGATATAACTTAAATAATCTAAACGTTATTATAATAATAAATTAGATTGTTTATAATTAGATATCCTTAAATAATTTATGATAATAACGTTTTTAATCTAAAAGAGTCAATTAACAGATAAATAGAAGGACAGCTTTACATAAAAGTAATAAGAAGATTTCTGTATATAGATGTAAGTTAGGAAGCATAACAAAGGTATTTTAAATGCTAGCAGATTTTATATCTACAGGTGGATAAATTCAAACATGCAAGAGAGATCAATTAGATTTACAACTTTGTATATCCTTTTTGCAAGTATGTTTCCTCGTTGTTATTAAATTTCTACTTTATACCGTCGTATGAATCCTTTATTACTTCTTGCCTCGTATAAAATACATATTTAATTACTATTTTCTCTGGTTTATGAGATTCTAAAAGTATAACCTTTTCATATCTGTCATCTCCTATATAATTCACCTAGCTATTGAATATAATGAAACTATATTACTGAGTAGATTCATGTATTCAGTTAATTTAAAAAGTTTTCCTATTGCAAAGATAATATAACCTAATTTAAAACTAACTAGACCATTAGTTAGTACATTATTAGTCGCTATATCATCTCTATTTGTTCTTACTGGTAATCAAATTCAACTCTGTACTTTTCAATAATATTAACTAAAGCAAGATGACACTTGCAACTGATTATTCACTTTTGATAGTTCTTACATTTTAATAGAGAAGAACGTAATCCCTTTGATCTTAATTACTTACCCGTATGATAGTACTTTGAAAATGATTTACTATATAATCCTCTAGAATTGTTAACTTCCTTAATAAGGATCAAAGGATGTCTAGTTTATTTAACAATAATAAAAAAGAAATAACTAATTACTAACTAGACACATATCTTCCTGATAGCCTTGACATGTATTGTCTTCCTCATTTAGCTGTCTAAGTAAACAATCGTTGTATTGAATTTACTCGTTTATCTCAGCAAATGATAGTTTTATCTAGAATTTATATATATATCCTCTCAGGGATACTTGATTGTCAAATCCAAGATAAAAGAAATAATTTTTAGAGCTTTCAGTATATTTCATATCTGATTCTTCTATATTATCTTACTTCAATTATCCATTGATAAAAATTCGGCATTAATTTGGATCTTAGTAAGATGCATGCAAATTAAACCAAGTTTAAACATTAACAGCTGTTTAGCAAGTAATCTATTATTAATTACTATCTTTTATCTATGCATATACTATGTTTTCTTCACTCCAAATTTTGATTTAACTGTATTGTTTTTTATCAAATTTATACACAATTGGCCTATATAAATTATCACTTAGATTAATTCAAAGACCAATTATAAACTTTTAGCTTACTAGAAAAGTGTTTTCATTAGTAATATTTACCAATTATCCATCTTAATCAAAATGTAAGCCTTAATCTTAAGTTTAAATAGGATCATTTTATTCAATTTCTTATGTATATCCAAGATATGCAAAGTAATTGTTTTATATCATATGAACCTTTTAGGAAGTTTAATTGAAGATTAACTCTATTTCCTATTTCAATTTCAGTATACTACAAATTCCATATTAAAAGCTACTTTCTTATCTACAATCATCCTTGCAGATTGTATTAATTCTAATCTGATTTTGGTTTCTACAAGGTTAAACAAATGAATAAATATCCATATAAGTATAATCTCTTCCTAATACTAGTAATTAATAAAGATTTCCTGTTCAATTTCCTATTATAAATTCATATTATTAATGACTGTCAATAAAACCTTCATGAGTCTCAAAGTATACGAATTTAACTTTCTCATCTTTAACTATTTTCACTTATCTGTTATCATTAGACTGCACTACATATAAAGTCCACTCGAATCCTGAATCAGCTATAGCAATTTCTATATTATTACTATTCCAATTCTAAGTGAAAATGAATTAATTTTAGAAGTGTTTTATGCTAACTTCGGTTATCTCATCTTATTTTTTAAATATTTTACCAGAATCCTCAATTTTAGGTAATACTCATATAGCAATTAAAAAGTCTTCATCTAATTAAAACCCTGTTTTAGGATCTGGTGTTAATACTTAATCAATGTTGGTAAACTCAAGGCCATCATTGAAGACAGGATCATAGTTATCCTCGTATGGAGTTTTTCCTAGCATAAGCTCTACTCCACAGTCATATATTTACTATAACTTATCAAAACTGCAATTTATAGTGCTTTATAATTCATAGTACTGTTTATTATGGCATCTTTTATTTATTAAGATTCAATTATCTTGACAAATGTTTACACATAGGGTATTGTTGCTTCATAAAGATACAGGGCCGCATTATTCTATTGTTGATCATATTTAAACATCTGTTAATATGCTAGGAGTTATTTTGATTTGATATAGTTTTCCGTAGAAAAAGTTTTATTGTTTATTATGCCCAATATCAAATCTATATCTCTAAGAAATACTTTTCATTTCTACATCAGAATCTATGTTTTCTTTAATTACACCATCTATCAGTAGTACTAGGTTACTTTGATCCTTTTAAATGATAAGGTTGAATCATATATCAGTTTCAATTCTTTTCGTCTTTATTTCTTATTCAACATTCAAATAATGCTTATTATATACTATGTTATCTTTATCTATAAGCACATCAATACTCGTATCTCTTGTATAGTCCCCATAATGAATAATCTATCCACCTTTATGATCTTTTAGCCAAAGAATGATAGAAAAATCATCTGGAAATGAAAAGTGTGTGTCTTTAATAACATATGCTTATTATTTCTCGATTGTTTGCGAGAAAAATAGTCCTTCATCTACTTCAACTCTGGGATCATCATCATTTTTTTCGTCATCTTATCCCAAACCTATTTTAAACGTTTCTTCACCAATAATCTGCTATTTCTCTGTTAGAATGATATTCAACTCTTCTATCTTAGGTAACTATTAACATGTTCCATCTTTAAGATAAAATGGATCAGAGCAAATTTAGTAACAGGCGCTTTAAAATGTATCATAATTTAAAAATCTGCAGTTGGATATAAGATGTAGATCAATCTCTTCATAAAAAGATTTTGTAAGTTATAATGAATATATTTTCCCTGTGAATCTATCATTATTATTACTTAAACGGAAATAATTCGAGGAAATAAAAAAGTAAGATTCATATTGATCTTACCAAATCAATTCATCAGTTTATGTAGTTTATGCTTCAATTTAATCATTTATATATAGGTTTGTAGCTCTTTCTTGACTTCTTGATGTTAGAGTTGCTAAAATTCAAGTATTGGGTAGCACCTCAGAACTATTAATTTTTATTTGAGATCCATTCTATAAAGGAATCTAAAAGAAAACTTTATTGTCCTTAATTCTTTATCAAAAGCTAGTTTTTTACAATTTTGTATATTTTACCCAAATATCTTGATTACTTGTAGTAAACTAAAATCATATTCTAAACGTAAAATTCTATCTTATTAAAGGATGATCAAAAGATTAAGCGAAAGGAGAGCTAAAATCTATTCCTTAATCTATTTCAAATCCATTTTAGTTGCTTAATTTGATTTCATATTAATTATAAAAATCCTAGTATATCAATTTATCCTCATCAAATGCAATATAGTATTCTTCTGTTTCTATACATTAATTTCCATCATAAATATCGAATTGCATGCATTTTGTTATACATTAATTATCTTACCAAAATTGGTTTTTTAAATAACATTTATTCTCATTAAATCAACCATAATGATTCATGATTGTGAGTTCATAAATGTATCCATCAAAAATAGACTCATTTTGAGGATCATTACCAATATACATTACACTATCATTAGTAAAATCTTAAGAGCTATAATATAGCTTACTTCTTTTACCTCCTTATATTCTGATACCGCAAATAGTGGAATTACAAAATCTTAATCATATGAATGTCCATTCATCTTATAATTAAAATGATTCAGTTACAGTTAAATACACTTAATCCTATTCTGCTTAATATTTAAAACCAATTCTCAACTAAGAATCAACATATAGTTCAATTCTTTTATATTCATAAGTTGATTTCTTTATAAAAATAGTTGAATAACCTACAGAAGAAATGTTTTCTAATTTGATCCATAAATGCATACTAAATTATTCATTCTAGATGTGAATGGATCTATTATTCCTGAATGCAGCAACTCGATTGGGTTTACCAAATCTTCATCCCATTTCTTGTACAGTAAATGGTTCATTTTATTCCTTTTCGTCAGTAAATCCTCTATAAACTGTGTACTCGTGTGAATTATCTTCAATTGTCTATTAATTATTTGGTGTATCAAAAAAGAATTCAAATTCAGTTGTTCTTTTCTCTATACATTCCCCATCGTAATACATCAAATCATTTTAACAAGATGGAACTACAATACTTGATTAGGCTCAGTTGTCTAAGGGATGCTACTGGAATAATTGGCTTCATTGAACTTGTATTTGATACTAAGTCAATCCTGTACTATTGAATTATACTTAAAACATTTCTCCTCTAAAACTAACTAAATTAAAACCTGCACCAATCTGAAATAACTTATAATATTTCGAATCTTCGAATTAGTTTTCAAGTTGCTTACTAGTATTAACGCTTCCATTTATATAAATTGCCATTTGTTATTGATTTTTTGTGAAAGTGGCAACAATTCATTCATCTTATGCTATGTTATCTGATTAAACTATTTCATTAGTTTGAAATTGTAAGGAATTGCTTTATCTTGAAATCTGTATATAATGATTGTTGCTATTATACTTTTAAAACACCGCTTAATCATCATTATTCCAGCTTCCTAATTTAAGCCAAATCGTTATGTAAAATTATTCCTTAAACTTGTACTAGTTAAACCCAGGAATATCTAAAAATTGATCATTTTCATTTCAAATCAAACGATACTCAGAATAATCAGGATCATAAATGTCTTAGGTATAATCTTTACCTCTAACGCAATCTAGGTTCATGGTTTCTCTGTTTTTGTATACTTGATAATCTGTTTTAAAGACCCAGTCAACAAATCAGCTCACTTATTACTTTTCTTAGCAAACTAAATTATCTAGGTATTGATCCTGACAGTCTTCGATGCATATAAAATTATTTAACCAAAATCCATCTGGACATTGACATAATTCTGTATCTTGGCATACATCATAATAGAGTTATTTATTGGAAATATCTGATTGATATTCCTTACACTCTAAACTTCAAATTGAGGATTGAGTAAAAGGCAAGTCATTTAAAACAGTTGATTACTCTATCATGGCATAATCTATTATTGTGTTTCATATTTTAAGGCTATAAAGAGTGATTATTTCAGTTTTATGTAAGGATCCGTTGGCCTCTTGAAAATAAGCTCCTATAGATTTTATTTAATCTTAATTGAGAATATCTGATGAATAAGCTTGGTTTATAGTTTTTATAAGTTCCTAATTCGAGTTATAGTAAGCAATTATCTGCTATTC
>CAKKTI010000475.1:0-16206 GCA_920105805.1 Condylostoma magnum
CGTTTTTGGTATATATCGTTTTCTAGTCTAGTAATTTTATCCAAATTAAGACTCATTTGCTCTTATAGTTCTTTTTTAATCGTATCTCCCTATCCCTTTGCCTTTAGTCTTTTCACTCTTCCTAATTATATTCTCATTTCCTCAATTTGATCAAAAACTTCATTAAGGCTTTCAATACTTCCTTTATTCTATACTTAAATTTGCTCAATTGCGTTATCACATACAATTTACCCTTATTTACATTCTTCAACTTTCCCTTTAACAATGGCAATTTCCTTTTGTAGTATTATCAGTTTTTTATTTAAGTCTTTCATTGCTTGCATGCTTTATCTAGATTACTGTCTGCTTTCCATAACACTACTGGCTTTACTTGCAGCTCCTCTAGTCTAAGGTCTGCTTACTTTACTTCTCCTAGGACTACTATCTTCCTAATTTTACTAATAATTATTACTGTCCTCAACAATTTAAATTTTAGGTTTTTTCTCTATATAAATACTATCTTCTTATTAGTCTTCAATTACAGGTTGTATACTAAATTGCTCAGCCATTAAGGCCTCTTATTCTGCTATTCTTTTCTCTCTTAATACAACTCTTTCAATATCATCTAAATCTTCATACTCTCCTTCGTCTATATCTTCAAGCTCCTCTTCTTCACTCAGTGATTCCTCATTTAGATTTAATTCTTCTAGCTATTACTCTAGACTCAAAATCTTTTAATTCATATCGTCCATTGCATCAATTTAAACTTAGTTAATCAAATTAGGAAACTCATCGATTGGAATTTTAGAGGATAATTCTATTTTCATTCTGGTTTTAAAGTTTTCAAAATCTGTTGTTATATGCTTTTCTAGTATATTTCGTAGTTAAACAGCTTGAGTATTTAGATTATTAACAAATGACCAAGTAGCTTTGGTTTACAGCTGATCCTCTGCTTCCTTTTTGTTGATTTTTTCCTGTAACAGTAAAATGTTTTACTATTGATTTGTTTTTATTGCCTTTTTTATCCTTTGGTCAACTAATTTCATTTATTATTCTAGTAAATAGTCTAGATCAGATTTAGTTACTAGAGATTAAACAGAATCTTCAATTGATCCTATACATTCCTTTTAAGTAATCAGCGCATTTTCTAAGTTGTTCATTCTATTGAAGGCAGAAGTTACTAAATCTAATCTATGAATCGCATCAGTTATCCCTACATTGCTTTTTTTTACTTTTCTTAATTCCTATGCTATTGCATCTTCAATATTATCGCTGTTCATTATATAAATGTTAGGAATTTTAAATATTTGTTATAAATTTACTAATTACCTCTATTTTCGTATATTTCCTTTAAAATTTCCTCTCTTTGATTGATATTGGCTTCTTTCACAGCTATGTCAAAATCTGAGACTACTGGTCGATGATCTGAATACTAATACTCTATTCGGTCATATTTTACTTAACGAATTCCTGTTCCTAGATACAGTATTCTATCGCATCAAGCTGGAGCTCTCTTCTTCTTAGATGTGTCTAGTAAATCACTATCAATATTATATTTATAAGTAGGTAGAAAAATTACATCCCCTTCTTGATATCGGTTCAATACAGGATGATCAGCATTCTTTGAAATCATTAACTAATCATTCTATCTCATAATATCAATTTGTTAATCCTCACATGCTTATCTAGCTTCTAAGTTTTCCATTTGAAGTCTAAAGTTTAAATCTCCGCATAGAATTTATATATCATGGTCTATAATTTTATTTTACTTGTGGCTTCTTTACTGAAATGCTCTTTCTTAAATATCCTCTAACTATTACAATCTAGCATAATTTTTCCCTCCGCTCTCTAAATGACAGTTTTATAAGCAAAAACTAGAATCTGAAATATCAAATCTAACAATAACTGCTCCTTTATTTCCAACAGCTCCTCCAAATCCAACTTTGACTTAATCTGTTTCTACTTTACTAATATACTGTGCAATATGCTGCTTTACAAAAACTCCAGAGTACTGTCCAACCATAGCTGTAGATCTTATATGGTAATATGGAATTTCAGCACTTATTTACTGCTAAATAATCTAATCCCATTATTAAACTATATTGATATTGCTTCCGCTAGAAATCACATTTTTAGCATTTAATTTCACTATTTCTTAAAAATTGACAATGATAATATCAGAAGGATTATCTCCCAATAGCATTTCACTTAGATTAGAATTACTGTGAGGGGGTTTACCTGCAATATTTCACGTAATTACACGTAAGGTAAGTCTTTTTCATTTAATATACTCCGATTCCCTTAACTCTAGCTATTAAATCCATCTTTCTACAATTCCAAAATGCTTCTATTTTCCTAACATCAAATTCATTCCAGTTTATTTGAACTGATCCTAATAATTAGAGTTAAGGCGTTCTATTGCTCCTATTCCTTATTTTACAAGATTCCTTCAACTTTTCTTACCTTTTCTTATTTCATCAGATGATTACGAGTTTTACCCTGAATACTAAACACTTAAAGCATCTCCATTATCTGCTCATATCTCTGAAAAAGTCCGCATAAAAGGATTTTAAGCTTGTTTGCTGTCAAGTTATAAATTAAACTCTATACCAGATGTTTAGAAAATTTGTATTATCATTTTCCAGCCTATTCGAGATTATACAATGTTAGTTCTTGAAATACAGTCTAAGCAATTGGTTCTCAGTACACCTTTTTGTTAGAACTCTGTTGCTTGTTCCGTTCCTCTGTAGAATAAGAAGTAGTTAATAGTGTCTTATATATCATCTAATAGTATATTAATACGGTCTTATTTAGCACTTTTGCATTACTTGTGATAATCAAAAGAAAAGCATTGAATGATATCCTCGTACTTTCGCTTATTAATTTCTAGTAGTTAGTTGAAATTATTTGTTAATAAAGCTTCGCTGCCCTTAGTGTTAGATAACAAGTTTATTATTGCTATATGATTGTATTTTTGTAATAAGTAGTCTAAATGCTTCTGAAATGGCTCATTCATTACTTCAAGAGAGCGAGTTAAGGTTATTCTACCATCAATTTGTTACCAGAATATAGGGATTGATCCTCTGATTTAAAGTAATGCATATCATACACCATTAAAGCTTAAAATTTATTCGGTTTCAACGAAGTTTGAGGCATTTCCCTTTTCATCTAATCCTCTTGAATTGTATCGTATTCCTGTTCTGTTTTTAGATCTACGAGAAATTAAGCCGATTCACACTTCTTGATCTTCTATAAAGGAATATTTTATTTAGCAGTATCCTTGAATTACTGGTGTAAGCCACCTAGTGTCTATTTATTGAATTAGTAGGCTTTATTACAGCTCATAGTTCCAGTAGTACATTATGTCTGCATTATCATGAAGGTTTTATTAAGTTGATTAGTTTTATAGAGATAATGTTATGTGGTAGTTTTATGAAAAGTAGAACCCAGATTTAACTAGATTAGAGATGCTGTCTAGCTAGGATTATATTTCCTCGTTTTGAAAAGCATATTCTGGATCATAGGGCAGAAATATAATCCATCTAATCATCAATAGCTCCTTTTACTATATTTCCCCAACTATATCAGCATTTGAGATAGCTATTAAAAAGCAATGATTTTCTATAGTAATAACCCCAAATAAAGCAAAAATATCAACACAATTCAATTAAGAATTTTAATCAAAGTCACGTGGATCAAAGTTTGAAAGACATTTTGCTCTACCTGTAGGACGCTCAATTACTAATTATTAACTTGCTCCTATCTCTGAATCTTGAATCTAATTATATCTTACAACAAAGAATCTATTAGTGTGGTATACTTTTAATCTTGGAATAGGTTAATTCATATTTATTTTCCTATATGCTTAAAGCATTATGGATTAATAGTTTAATATATAATAAACTAGGGCTATTCTTCATTGATGGGCTCATCTTCTTATTTTTTAGTAATAAATAATCTCTCCTTCTCTAATCAGTTTAAATCGTCTTGAAAGTTTTGGTAGTTGAAGGATTTTCCTTATACATATGACTTCAAAGCAATCTCTTCTTGTATGTATTGTTACCTTTTATTAGCCCAGTCACTATCTTAATGCCTTACTTTATCAACGCAATTTATTCTCAAAGCTTCTAATGATCTATATTTACTATGAATTTCCTTTTGAATTAATAAGGTTTTATGCTTCTCAAATTTTGTAACTTCTTTTATCTATTAAATCTCATTTTACATTTTTATAATAGATCTATATAAACTCTGATTTTAGTATTGCAGTTCTTTAACATCTTTTGAGTTTTAATGATTATACTAATTGAGTAATAGTATCTTTTGTTTAGTTTCATTAAATTAGACCTATTTGGACTATAAATCATTTAGTCGTATTTATATCTACTCATCCTATTAATCTAATTCTTATTCTTATACTACTATTAACTTCTCTTAATTTGAATACTTTTCATAATTCTCTTAAAATTGCTTATATTCTTTCTGTACATTTTCCCTCTTATCACTTAATTATTATAATTGATTCATATATTTTTCTTCAGTTAATTTGATTTATTTCGTTAGTACTTATAGTTTGTCATTATAATAGGTTTATTAATTAGATCTTTTTTATTAAACTTGTATTAGCTACTTTTAAAGCTCGCAATTAGAATCATACAGCCTTTTAACAAATACATCCGGACTATTTCTTTAATTAAATAGTTTTCTTTAAATCGAAAGAGAAAGTCTTGCAATATTACTTTTCATATCTTGCATAGAACTGACTCTAGTTTAATACTCTTATCTTTTTAATATT
Source organism: Condylostoma magnum (assembly GCA_920105805.1). NCBI lineage: Eukaryota > Ciliophora > Heterotrichea > Heterotrichida > Condylostomatidae > Condylostoma > Condylostoma magnum. The sequence goes on from CAKKTI010000475.1 coordinate 4,775, forward strand.
TCTTATTAGCTTATAGACTGGTATAATTCTAATAAGGTTCTATTAGTTTGCTCAAATTAGTTCCATAGTAAATCAATTCTTTACTCTTTTTTAATTAGGTAGCTTTTGTCAGGTTTCTATACTTCTGGTTATAAACTATTAAACTATTATCTTAATTCTTACAAAAACTCTTGATTATTGTCCATCTTTTAGCAAATTTCCTCATAACTAGCCGGCTTTTTTACAATTTGTTTAATATTACTTTAAAATGTGTCAAATAATTATTACATCTCTTACTCTTATTGCATTAATTGATCTTTATACTGCATTCTTTCTTTCCTAAGTAACTCTCCATAACTTACTTACTAATCAGCAATTCTTTGTCCCTATTCCGCTTATATTTCTTTTAAACGATTTTGATAAAATGCTTCTTTACTATTAGCAGGAAAACTCTTTTCACTGATTGTAATAGACTTTCCTCTGATTTCTTTTAAAATATCTAATGATTCATCACGATCATAAGAGCTTTTTCTTTATAAAAGTGTTAGAGATTATTTAGATTTATTTGTGGAAAGGGAATCAATCGAGTCTTCTATTTTTATAGGATTTTACTGTTCTTATGTAATAACTTCTTTGAAATCTCAAGTTTGCTCTTATTCGCTTATAGACTCAGTTTGATCTGTATCCTCAAATCCAAAATCATCCTTTTGAAATAACATGAAGTTTTATATATTGTAAAATTTTATAAGCAGTATAGAAGAATCAAACCCTTCATCATTTAAAAACCACTAGTATTAATTTATTCCTAATTATTCTCAAACAATTCTCTTAGTTTGACTATTTCTGAAGTTATTTCCTCTTTTGCCTTTTAATTAGAAGCTTCATTATTTTCTAGTTCTCTTTGAAAGTTTTATTATAAAGACTCAACTTATTGCTACAAAGCACTCATACTTTTATGTATTTCTTCCTATCCAGCTTTTTAGTTCTAAACTTATTCGATGGTTTATCTTAAATTGCTTACTTCCTATGCTAGTTTATCCAAAAATTCATATTAATCACTGGGCTATGGTGGCTCCATATCATTAATTTAGTTCTAAAACTCATCAAATGCCAGGCCTAGTTTTTGCAAAGCATTGAAAATATTATCTTCTGCAGTATTTGACATGAGATGTTCCATTGCCTAGTTAGATTGCAACTAATCAAAACCTTGTTGAATATCACTTAAATGCTATTTGATACTATCTAAATCTCTTTGATAGTTTTCTAGTTAATATCCTTAATCGAGTTATGATTACTGGTATTTAGGAATTTATTCATGGAAAATATTAATTGAGGTATGTTAGAATATCTTTTCATTTTCCTCAGTTCTTTGTATAATCTCATCCATTGCCTGTCTTATAGCTAAATCTTCAATAGAAATAGTATGGGCGTCTTGTTGTGTTTCTATTGTATCTATATGGAGCATAACATCATCAATTCTTGTTTCTATTTCATTATCTATTTTAGTTTTAAATTCTTACATTTCATTATGAAGGCCTAGATCAGTTTCAACTATCTTTTTATGCAGATCTTCTATATTATTTTCAATTTCAGATTGATTCTTCTGTTGCTCTTATGATTGCAGTGTAGAGAGTATAAGTTCTATGCATTCTTATGCTTGGAGTTAGCATTCTACCTCAGTTTTGAATTTTTCTACCTTTTCATCTAATTTTGTTATTTATATGTCCTTCTTTTCTAGATTATCATGAATATCACTTATTTATTCAGAGTTTTCAGATATTCTGGAATTTGCTTATTTAACTTCTTCTTATATTTCCTGCATTAGTCTCATTTCAGATTATTGCAAATCATTGTTAAATTTATCAGCCTATGATGACATTTGATTATCCAGTTTGTCCATATTTTATGAGATTTAGCTTTAGAGCTATTAGCTTTCTAATTTTCTTATCGTTTCATATAGAGAGATATCTACCTCTACTCTTCTAATTTCATCGCTTATTTAAACTTTTAGATTGAAGTCTTCTAATTATCTGCTGTCTGATTCATTTTAGAGTTATTTTTATAAAACTTACAATATGGTTTTGTCTGCCCAGTTTTTGATGTTCTTTTTCTGTAATTATAGATTCTATTTAACTTCTTCGAAATTTTAATCAGTTTCTTACTAAAATTAAAGTATATTACTACGATTTTAGCTGCATAGACTATCTAAATCACTTATATTTTCTTCTAATGCTTATTTTATTTTATAAATATGGTCTTTTGTTTCAATATCAAAAGCTTAAAACTTAATATCTCTTTCATTTTCCTAATTTCTAAATCCTTGATGCATTTCTACCATTAATTATTAGCTTTATTCTTCTAGTTTATAATTTGTTTATTGATTTACATTGTCTATTTACTAATAAATCTTTCCATCTATCATTCTAACAGCTTCATTTATCTCAAATTTGTATCCTTCTCTTATTAATTAACTATTTTTATCTATATTATGGTTCATTTACTCACTTTCTAGTTACATTTTCAGATGAATTTATTCTATCTTTCCTTCGTATTCCTCACTAACCCTTTGAATAAATTCTCTTAAATTATGTGATCTTTCAAGACAATGTTTATCTAGAATATTAGACTCCTCTCTTACTTTATCAATTGCTCCTGATACATTTTAAAACTCTTTATTAAGTTTCTCTAGAAACAGCTTTTTTCATTAATCAAACTTCTTATCTCTATTATTATTCTCATCATACAAATTTCCAAGTTATGTTCTAAAATAGTTTTCTAGAGTTTAAATAGATCCGTCAAGTTTGTTTACTTAAGTGTTTATTATATCATTTAACCCATTATAAGCTTTCTAGCTTGACTGTTATTATAGTATCATAGCTTACCTTTCATCCTCAATCAATGATTCTACCTATCTAAACCTTTCGTATACCGAGTCCTTTACTCCGGCTAACGTTAATGTTAAATCCTTTAAGCTTTCACTTAGGTTCTACTATACTTTCTATGTATGTTACATGCTAGTTAATCTTGACTTATTAATAACATCGTGTAAAGCAACTAGTCCTTCTTTAATTAAGCTTATAATGCTTTAGTCTCTCTCGTTTAGTTGCCTTTCATCCCTGTATATTCTCTCAGATACATACCTAAGTCTGTCTTCAACCCATGTTTTGTATTCATTTTCTGATTGGTTTCTATGCTAAATTTCATCATTTACATTAGAGGAAATATTTTTTAGTACTGAATCAACATATCTTTAGTTTTATTAGGTTCTTTGGACGTAATCATTCTCAACTTAAGCCACCATTTAACCACCTTACCCTTGGGACTAACTCATTTAATTCTATAGCTTTAAAATCATATCATACAGTACCTTTTAATCCTTTAATCTTTGCTTTCTTTCCTATATTAAAAGTGCATCTGATTATGGTGCTTCTTGATTGCTGCTTTATTATCTTGGTAATTATTGAATTAAATCCACGTTTTGCATTGTAGATTAACCTTGAAGTTCTATGCCCTCTAATCTATGCTTAATTTTCTGTATGTCCTATGTTAGGGAGCTGTTTTGTACATTCAGGTTCTCGTGTAGTAGAGATATGCCTTCTCTCATTTTCTATTATTGCTCAATTCAGTATTATATTTTATCTAAATCCTTATTAAAAAAGTTTTGTACCTCAGATGAAACTCTTTAAGGAATGTCATCATAAAAGTTCTTTATTGTTCTATGTAGTTAAGCCCGAAAATCTACCATCTAGATTTCAATGTCTCTCACTTTGTTAGATAGTTCAAAAACTATAGAGTCTTATCCTTCTATCTAGCTCCTCTTAGGAGTAGGAGGGGCCTTAACCTCTTTTAACGCTGGTAAAAATCTTTCTGACCCTTAAGGAGTAGATCCCTTTTATTACCCGAAAATCTATCACATATCATCTCTATTAGTATTTATATTCCTCTAAGAAGCATAATTTCTCATTCCTTTTAATAATAAAATGTGGCAGATCCTTTTCCTACTATCCTACACTCTAGCTCGTTTCCACAAAAGCGAAGAAATCACCAGTACAGTTTTCTTCGATATTGAAATAGATGGAGAAGATGCAGGTAGAATAACAATGGGCTTATATGGCAAAACAGTTCCAAAGACAGCAGAAAATTTCAGAGCTTTATGCACCGGTGAAAACGGTACAAATGATTCTGGAGTTCCTCTTCACTACAAAAACTCTATTTTCCATAGAGTAATTCCAAATTTCATGCTTTAAGGAGGCGATTTCACTAATCATAATGGCACAGGGGGAGAATCGATATACGGAAAGAAGTTTAAGGATGAGAATTTCAGACTAAAGCATGAGGGAAAGGGAATGCTATCTATGGCCAATGCAGGACCTAATACTAATGGATCACAGTTCTTCATTACCACTGTAAAAACATAATGGCTTGATGGAAAACACGTGGTATTTGGAGAAGTGCTCTCAGGCATGGATGTTGTTGACAGAATTGAGAGCTTTGGAAGTGGGTCTGGGCAAACCTCCAAGGTTATAAGGATTAAAGACTCTGGGGAACTGGCTACTGAGTAGTTTAATTAGGTTTTCTAGAAATTGATAGGGTTGTTTACAAAACTAAGCTATTAAAATGGGTTGTTGTATGTTAAGAGATCATTTAAAAAGTGGATTACCGCCTCTGACCTTGTTTGAGTATAAAATTAAAGTAGCTGAAGGGAATTCTATATGGGCTAGTATAAATTTTACTGATTTTTATACTGCGTTGTAGTAATTTGAAGATGTTTTTATTAGTAAGGATGAATTAGTTGAAATTTTATCCTCTTTATAGATTGATTTGAAGGAAGACTTATCACTTTAATTATACCTTGACTAGTGTATTGAGGATGATAAATATGATAAAAAGAAACTTATTACATCTGTCTTATTACTAGCTCCATTGCCAGAGGATCAAAAGGCTTAGATTATCTACTAACATTATATAGGAGATAACAACAACATATATAAAGAAGATTTTAACCAGATTCTTAATGATTTATGCTACTCTGCTTTTAGTATAACACCATGTATTGCTATAGGTAATTAAATAACTCAGGAACAATTAGACTAATATAAAGTTTAATAAGAGCCAGGGATTTCTTTATTGATTGAATCTTACTCTGATGACTTTTTTGCCAAGAAGGAGCATTACACTTACGAGAAATTCCAAAGGAAAATAATGAAAAATTCCAATTGAAAAAACTTATTTTGAGGTGTAACACTACGATGCAAAGTAAAAGAATTCATGTAAAATGAATTATAAGGGCAATCTAATACACAAAATTAAGCCAAATAATAGCTTATTTATAGATATTTAAGTTAACTCATAGTTTAGCCTAATTTTTTAGTGCTTTTATATACTAAATATATTCTTTCCAATTTTTCCTAATCTTAGATAAGCCATTTAAGGATTTAAAAAATTACAAATGAGTAAGCGTATGGGAAATTTACTAAATCAGAGCTAAAAGCTAGTAAAAGGACTTTTAAGATTTTTTAAAGACAAGGACGGTGATTTTGGCACTGTCTAGAATTTCGGAGACAGAATTGTTTTGGATAAGTTCCAATTTACTTAAGTTTAAAATCGATTAAAGACAGTTAACTAAAACTATACAGTAATTAAGCAAGATTTACAAGGGTTTTGCAGCCATATGAAAATAAACTTAGGCTAAGAAAAATAGTAACTACAAAAAGTGTAATAAGATTAGTAGAGATAGATACAAAGAATAGGTAAAGTACTGAATGCATATAGAGAAAGATGCCGTGAGAACTACATTGAGTATTTGAAAAACATGGATTTTGAGGTAAGAAAAGTACTAAAACCGTTGGTGCCAAGTGAAGTGATGCTAGAAGAGATAAGTTATCCTTAGATCAACGCAAACACTTTACTACTCACCTCCTTATCATAAACACAGTAATCTGACTTATAACTAGAAGGAGAGATTGAATCATCAGACCCTTAGGAAAACAGTATAGCCAAATTAAATAACCATATAGACATGTTGGTCAATACGCTGGAAAAGGTGGCAAAGGAACTAATAGGAATTGTCAAGGATACTAATAAAAGGTACTTTTTAGAAGTGAATCCTGAATAAATCGGGTCAATGCCTCCTACACCACTAGCAGCTCCACTCCCAGAGTATTTTCTATTTGATGAGGATGATAGTAAAGCTATTCCTCCAAAAGAAGAAAAGGTATTTGATGAGGCTATGAAAGAATCATTAATGCATAGAATAATGCTACTTAGTTAGCATAGTGTGTTTAGTTAATCCTAGGTAAAAACACTGTAAAATCGACTATAACTCCTATGCAAATAAAAAACTAAATTTGATTTACAGAAACTCTTCAAATGTCTCAACTTTTAATAAAAGTATATAGAACAATTAGTATATTTCTTCATAAATCCTGAAAGCTGCTGATAGCAAGAAGATATAAAAGAACTAAGAAACAGTATAAACCCTAAAATATCACTTTAAGTCAAATCATAAAGTGAACAAAATATTAAAAAAGTTGAATCGGAAAGCTCGTTTATAGAAGACAAGTCAATAAAAGCTCGTCATAGAAGGTTCTAGGCTAAACACCAAGACTTTAACCTAAACACATTAGAATAAAGCAAACGAGGCAGCAATGCTATAAAGAAAAAGGGTAATTAACAGTAAACTCCAAAAGTAATCGATAATTTCCTAGCAAGTCGACGTTCCGTGCCAAACAATTTAAAAAACGATAATCAGAAATCCCTTAACAAAGTGAAATCAATGGCTAAGTTACAACAGCCCAAAGGAAACAATGAAATAAGAGTGCGTTCTATAACCCCTGTAAAAGTAAAAGAGGATGGTAAAATATCTCCCTTTATGAAACACGCAAAAACTCCTGTGTCAAGAAGATCAAGAATCAAGCATAGGAGATAAAATCTTAATCAAATTTAAAGCCTTTCTTCTGTAAATCTTCCCTGGCTTGCTTAATCTATTGGTTCAGTTCCCTGCTAGCATCATTACAGTCATTTAGTAGCAGTAAGTCTTTTCCTATGCAGAATAATGCGTAGCATCCCAATGTCATGATAAACCAAACTGGCAGAAGGCTTATAGCGGATTAGAATTGAGGACCGATTTGCATTGTGCGGAGATAAAGCCAAAATAAGGTTAAGCATGCAAAATTCGCTATCATTTAAACTGCTCTGCTAGCTCTTATTCCTAGTAATTTTAACATTATTAATTAGGCTTGAGTCTTGTAGTGAAATAGGGGTGGATTAGGGAAATGGATGCTTGCAGTATGTTGATTATTGTTGCCCTGTATAGTAGATCTTGGACACATAAGATTAAATAAATTGACCAGATGTTGATTTGCATTGGAGAAACAGTGGATTGTGATTTATACAGGAAAATGAAAATTGGAAGTAGCAGAAAAATCTCGTAGTAGGAGCCTTGTGGAAAGCTTTTATTGTCAAGTAGGTTTGATATTATGCCTAGATAATTTGATAGTCCTGGGATTATTAGTACTAAGGTTGCTTTGTTCATAGTTTGCAATCCTGATATTAAGATTGATAGTCATGGGTTAAAGTAGTATATAATTAAGAGAAGCAATTTAAAGTACTTATGGTAGATTTTGGTTCATTGTATCCTTTTCAAGCATTGCTTTACAGTATAGGCTAATGTTATACTTATAATTTCTGTTAGTAAAGTATCAAGGGGTAATTTAATAAGTTCTTGTGAATCAATATGGTCAATTCCTAATAGGCCTCATGTTCTAAAAAGGTCAAGAAATAATATTTTAAGAGCTATGAAAAGTATATAGTAGTATTCTGATAATTAGATTAAAGAATAGCCTAAAGCTCCCGATACAATGCATAATCTATTATTCTAAATAAATTGCAGAAAGCTTTAAAAGTATAAGGGCTCAAGCATAAATTGTGAATTTTCTTGCTGTGAGATAATGATCAATTGACTTATATCATAAAATAATTAGTTATTATCATCTGATATCATAAATCACTCATTTTAGCCTTTAGCATATATAAGAGTATTTAAGAAATAAACTCTGTAAAGTCAAGGAAATGTAAAATAGGAGCTTTTAAGCTTATAATAGTTTATTCCAGGCTCCAATGAAAATATAAACTTAGTATTTGGATAATAATTTTCCTATGATTTTGCCATTGAGTAATATATATCTTATTGCTACTCTGTAACTAAATAATAATAATTATTAGAATGAATTTTCACAACTGTGTATTTATCCACAATGCCTACTTATTACTCATATACTGTATCAACTAACTTTATATTCTTTTCACTTTGAATATATAGTACTTCATTTTACTAACTTCAAAAGCTATATCAAACTTATGGTTAAATTGTATTTTCTCCTTGTTCCAATGTAATCGTATCAAAATCCTATGAATTAGTATCATAACTCATTCATTATTATTCAACAAACTTCTAACTGCTAATATTGTCAAATATAAATTATTCAACATACTCAATTACGAGATTATCCCTTAGAATAGCTTCATGATCAAGTGCTTGCTATATTTCTTAGGTATTCACAAATTGAATCCCTTATTCATTAGTGACAGTTATGTATTAAGGAATCATTGCATCTTTAAATCCTCCAGCAATAGAAATATTTCTCTTATCTTTATACTCTTATAGATTCTTATGTATTCGATAATAAATCGGCAAAAAGCCTATATCAAAATTTATAGGAGGAATTTAGATAGGTGAACTTAATAAAACAATTCCACTAATAATGTCAAAAGGCCTAATCAACGATACAACTCCTCCCATAGAATGAGCAATTAGATATATACTATTATTCTACTGTTGTTTAATAATTTCAATCGATTATTATAGAAAATCTGACTATTTAATTATTATTTGGGGTAAAAAGGCAGAAGATTCTCCATTAAAATCAACTGCATATACATTAGCTTTATTGTTAAACTAATAAAAAATATAATTTCCTTGATGAAAGCTTCCTCTATGTCCATGAATAAAAACAATACTTTCACTATACTATTTTCCATAATCCTAGGTTTAATATAGCTTATAATCATCATGGCTATACACTTCTTACATCACAATATCTCTTCCTTATACAATTATCCCAACCACAAATAAAACCCGCAACATTTAAGAAAAATAATAAAAATGTCTGAAGATTAAGCTCTTAAAGTTACTAATATCGACTCAATAATAAATAGACTAGAATTCGGTAAATATCATCTATTGATTCAAATTATCTTCTTTTTTGCATTAATATCGGAGGGATGCGAATTGATTACTTTTACCTTATTTCCTCCTATACTCCAACAAGAATGGGATTTAGAAAACTGATAAATAGGGGTATTTTAAAGCACAAATTTTGCTGGATGCTGCATTGGCTCAATAATCAGTATAATACTTGACTATAAAGGAAGATTATTCTAATTAAAACTAGGGGTCTTTTTAACTATTTTAGGGGGAGTTTTAACAGCTTTTGTGCCTGAATTTTGATCTTTTGCGTTTTCAAGAATTTTGGGTGGTATTGGAGGAGGTATTGCAATTCCTATTATATTTGCTTACTCAATAGAAACGATACCTAAAAATCACAGAGGAATGGTTTCTATGGGATTATCCAGTGGATCTCCATTAGGCTATATATATGCTTGCCTTATATGCTATTTTTACGATCCCTTTGATTTTGATAATTTTAAATGAAGATTTTCTCTACTTCTATTCAAATTGCCATCATTGATTTCTTTCATAGCCATTTGAAGGAATGTAAAAGAATCCCCAAGATTTCTAGCATAAAATAGATAATAAAAGGAAGCAATAGATGTGTTTAACCATGTAGCATAAGTTAATTAAAAGGAGGCTTTAAGTGAGGAAGAGGAGCAGATTATATATAGTTAAGACTATATACCTGGGAATAAAGGTTTTGCTAAAATTCCTTTACTGTTTAAGCCTCACATATGTCCAAGTACCTCGTTAACTACTCTTGGAATATTTGGAGCAACAGCCATGGTTTAATTATCATGGGTGTAAGTGCCTACAGAAATAGCTGAATAAAGCTAAGATTTAAAACTATTCGTAATTGGTCTGATTGCAATAGTGGCCATGCTAATGGTATTACTGTTCTCTTTAATAGTAGATAATGTGTATGTAGGAAGAGTAAAATTGATTATGTTTTGCTGTCTTACTGCAGCAGTTTTATCATATGTATCGTTGGGGCTCACTAGCTTTGAGGCTAAAATAGCAATTTTGATTGCTTAGATTAACTTAGCTGAGGCAGTCTAAGCTGTGTTTTAGATTTATCCTGGTGAGTTGTACAGCACAGAATTAAGAGTTATTGGAAAACAATTTTAAGCGATGTTTTAAAAACTAGCGGCGTCAATGATGCCAATTGTTTATATATATGCAAGATAGGAGTCAATTAATACTCCTTAAATGATTCTAGGCATAAGTTGCTTAATTACGTTTATAGTTTCAATGAGGCTGCCAAAGGAAACAAATCAAATGGACTTAACATGAGTTACTAAATTAAATTAATTGTATTCTCTCTAATTCGGCTGAAAATTACGAATAAAATTGCTCCGGTTGCTAAGCATAGTATTGTCTTGAATGTTATCATTATTTTATTCTCTCTGTATTTGTTTTACAGCTTTACTTTATCTATTGCTAGTTCATATTTTCATTTTTTTAAGTTATTTTTAAGGTTTTAAGAGTCTAATTCCTTCTGGTTAATTTCTTCTTTTATTTTGTTTACATCATTAATTATTTCAGATTTAAATTAAGTTAGATTTTGAAGTTCTCATTTTAAATTTTCGTAAAATTCGCTGTATTTTGTATCAGTTTGATCTTTACCTTGCTCGTAATTTCTATACTGATTTTATACTAAAAGATCAAGATCACGTTATTCACTTTACTTCTTGTATTATAGGGCTTATTATTACTCATTAATTTGCTGCTAAAGTTAGTAATTGCTTTGCCTAATTTTTTCGTATTTTTCTTATATATCTTATACTTCTTTATTGTGTTCATCTTTTAATTGTTTTATTTGATTATCTAGCTTTAATTGATTAGCATCATACTATAATACTAAAGTTTGCTATTGGGTGGTTATTTATTCTTATGCTTATTACAGTCTACTTTATCTACTCAAAAGTTCAGTGATTGTATTGTTCAAGCTTATCTTTATTTACCTTATTTAGGACTAATTATTATCTTCTTCTAATCTCTTTTAGTATAATTACATTTATTATTTTTATACTTACGATTTGAAATCATGCAAATCTTAACGTTTCTGCTCAAGCAAATTAATATTTTATAATTCTTAACTTCTTTTCTCTTCCAAAATTTCTATATCCTTTAATAAGGTTAAATATTAGGGGTCTTATTCTATACTATCATCTAATATTTTATACTAAGAACTAAGATAGTCGTTTAAATTAGGGGAAAG
>CAKKTI010000476.1:0-16204 GCA_920105805.1 Condylostoma magnum
TTTAATAAAAACCTTCTTTATACACAGATTTCTTCGATTTATTTAATATTCTGATTTCCTATATTTTTTACATTAAAAACAATTCAACTCTCTTCTACACATAAAGTTAACTCCAATACACCTATACAACAAACTCATCAATCAATCTTCCTATAGCTCAATTACTCTACACAAAAGCTGCTATCACCCCTTCACAACTCCTTGAAGTACGACTTTTCCTTACATCTAATCCACTTCCCAACCCTACCAAAAACATGTGAGAACCAATACATTAACTAGACTAAACTTCCTTGAATCCAATAACTTTTTCTTGCCCAACGGCTGCCATCACATTTACTAAAATAGTTGTATCTCCCCTTTCAAAAGCAGCTTGAATTTGTTATCCAGTTTCATCAGTAGGTAGTCTTAGATCCTCGCGCATAGCATTGTTTTCAGCCATCAACTGCATGAATCCATCACTTTCAATATCGAAAAGGGTGTACTCTGTTCTGGTAACGTTTGGCACTTGGGTCATATGTCCACCTGGGAAAATCTCTTCATATTTGTTTCCTGTGAAAATATCGATTCCTGTAAGCTTCGACTTGGCAGCTCCATGTTTGCCGACCTTGGCTGTATTGATTTCCACTACCTTGCAGGGATGGTCCTTCAGCATGACGTGGCCTCCTTTCCTGATTTCAGATACCTCTACTGGGGTAACGCTGGAGGCACCTGAATCTCCTTGTTAGATATAATCCTCGCCCTCCATTTTTTTTGTAAGTTAGATCAGCTGTTGTAAGAATTTCATGCAGCGTTTTATGGAAATTGTATTAGCAAGCTTTAAAAACTGGGGTGAATTTGGTTAGGATGCATGTTTTTTCGTATAAATCAGGTGAGTTGTTTCATATATTCTAAGAATTTCATAATAAAAATGATTTTAGCTATACTTCAAATATATCTATCAGCTGCCACAACTTTGAGCAAGGCAGAAGTAAAGCCAACTAATTTTAAAGTTGGGGTAGAAACTACATATACATTTTCAGCAACAATTAATGTAGCGAATCAGAGTGGAAAATTTATAATACAATTTCCTACTTAAGCCTATTCAAATTTAGACTTTAATAATTTGGCTTGTAATCGAATGACAGATGATGGAACTACCTGTACTATCTATAGTTGTGGTCTATAAAGCTTAATACTCACTATAGATTTTTCATGCACAGATGGCAGCATTAACTCCGATTATCAAATAAGAGTTAATAATGTTCCAAATCCGAGGGTTGCATTGACTACTTCTTCATTTGTTATGTAAAGTGCCAGATAAGATGGTACTGTTATAGAGTAAAGACAGACTGGGCTTACTATAACTTTTAGTCCTAATCAGTTTCTATAGGCTGAACTTTAACCATAGTCGTTAGTTGTTGGAGAATAAGCTAAATGAAAGTTGACATTGGCAACTCATCAAATTCCCCCGGACGATTCTTATATTGAGATTACTTTTCCTGATTGAATGCATGATATAGAATATTGTATTAATACTGTTTAATGTAGTATTTCTTAAGGAAATAATGGTACAACTACTAATTGCTAGTGTGAGAATAATGGATAAACTCTAAAGATTGATGTTCCTCAGCCAAATAATTCTCAATTCATAATTGACATTAATCCTATACGAAATCCTCCCTCTACAACTGCAGTCTCTAATTTTTCAGTAATCCTTGGAAAAGACAGCAATTAAATAGAGAACTCTACTGAAATAAACATCACAGTTTAAATATCAGAGCCGGCAGTTTTAACTATAGATAAGTTAATTCCTACTGATTCAGAAGTTAGTGCTATAACAACATATGCTTTTGATTTAACGTGCAACAGCTCAATTCCAAGCACAGCAAGCCTGAGAATGACATTTCCAAGCAATGAAATAATCATAAGCAACAGTTTAGGGACAACTGTAAGCGGAGGATACGGTTTATTCGACGATATAGATAATTAAGCCAGAGCAAATAACGTGGATATACAAAATAACTAGATTTCAATTCAAACCTTATTTTATTCACCTATTTGGGACAATGCATTCACTATAAAAATTATAACAGTTTAAAATCCATCAACTACCAAGAAAACTAATTAAATAGACGCTTAAGTTTTAGACAACTCTAATGGAATTATATGTGAAACAACGATTTCTAGTGGTATTACTTTTATAGCAACTCCAGGAACTTTTACTACTATTACTGTAACCCCCACAGTATTAACAGCAGGGGAGATAACTATATACACGTTCTAGATTTTACCAGAGAAAGAAATGCCAGCTGGAACAGTTTTATAAATTCAGGCTCCTCCTTCTATATTGATAGCAAATCAGTCAACTAGTACATGCAGCTCTCTATCAAGATCAATATCAAATACAGCTAATTGCTCCGTTTAAGATAACGTGATATATGTAAGTTAAGGATTTCCAACTGGATATGTATCGGGTAGTTTCTAATTTTCTATAAGTTAAGTTTAAAATCCTAAGACATCAAGGGAATCTGGAGAGTTTACAGTAACTGCATTCTCTGACAGTACCAGAAATTATAAAGTTTTAGAAAGTTAAGGTGGCAATATAGTTGCTGAACCTTCTACAGGGGGAAATGGAACAATTAATATAATCCCCAGCTCACAAACTACAGGTACTATTAACACATACACCTTTGAAATCACTCCTTCTTTCGAAATTATACAAGGCGTTTCTATAGAGATAACTTTTCCTGATGAAGTTGTTTTGTAAGATCTGAATGCTTAGTGTAGTAATACAACTGGGTTCTAAACTAGCATATAATGTAACTATACAGATAATACAGCTACTGTTAATAATGGATTCTCTTCAGGGAACTGAGGCCCAGGTCTTATACGTTTTACTATACAGTCAATAAGAAACCCTCAGTCAACCAAGCCTAGTCAGAATTTTACAGTTAAAATAAAGGACGGTGTATATGACATAGAGATATTTAATGATTTTATATTAACGGTAAACTCACCCCATTAATTAGAATCAGCTTAAGTCACAACTAGTTCTGACATTGTAGGTGAAACTAGCAATTTAACATTCACAATCAACCCCTTTAACCCTTTCCCATAAAACGGAATTATAGAAATAACCTTTCCAAGCTAATTAGCACTACCAGTTTCGCCTACTTGCTAAGAAGTATCAACTAACATTACTTCAATAAGTTGCTAAATTATACAGGAAAAACTTGTAGTATCAACCACAATGGAAAGTACTATAGATAGCTTTAGTTTTCAGCTTCTTAATGTACAAAACCCAAACTCCACTGAAACTACAGGCTCATTTTCTATTTTAACCCGAGATACCCAATACTAAGTAGATTACTAAAACAGTGGAATTAATTTAAAGATAAACACTCCTGCCACAATGCAACTTGTTGACTTTTAACCAGGAGAATTAGGTATAGGTGTTGTAACTCATTACGACTTCCAACTACGAACAACTCACGCCGTACCTCAAAACGGATATATGACAGTGGTTCTACCTTCATAATTAACCATTACAACATCACTTAGTTGTATATCTTAGAATAACTCGATATCTTGTACTAATATAGGTAGTAATACTGTCAAAGTAAGTGTATTTACTTCAGAGTTTGAGCCGGGGGAAGTTAGTTTTAGAATTAATGGTATAAGGAACTATAACTTAGTATCAACTAGTCAAAATTTCTAAATATATACACACACACAATCAGGTGCTAAAATCGACCAAAATCTAGGGCAAACCGTATCGTTTATATGCTACAGCCCATGCGATACATGCTCAAGTTAACCCACTCAATGCACTTCTTGCTTAAAAGAGTCAGATACACCTTACTTCTGGGATGGAGGATGCCATTCGAATTGCAAAGATGGATTTATTGATATAGGAGATTAAAAAACATGCACCAAGTGCAATGAATAATGTAAAACATGCATAAATGACATAAACACATGCGACTCCTGCTAAAGTAATGGAAGTTTTCCTTATTTATCCAATAACACTTGCGTATAGTAGTGTTAAGAGAATTAGTTTTCAAGTGCTCAGTTTTAATGTGAAGATTGTGATAGTAATTGCCAAACATGTGAATCATAAGCTACCACTTGCACTTTGTGTGTTGAGCCGTTGAAACTTTACAAAAACTAATGTGTAGAAAATTGCACTCCTGATTCCACTGTTCAGATAGGTAATGAGTGCTTTGATTGCCAAGGTGGATGCTCTAAATGTGAAAATTCTCCTGATAATTGTGTATAATGTGATGCTGATTTATTACTGTATAAAGGAAGTTGTGTTGAGCAATGCCCAGCTGGCTAGAGTATACAAGATGGAACTAATTGCATGCCTTGTGATAATAATTGTAATAGCTGCAGCGGGTAAACTACAAACTGCACATCGTGTAATTCTGAGTACTTTCTGTACAGGGAAACATCAGGGGATCCATATACCTGTATTACTGATTGTCCTCCAGAGTTTACTAGTATCGGGTAAATTTGTTAAAAGTGTTCTTCTGAGTGTGGAAATTGCAGTGGAGCCGTTGATTCATGTACTAGTTGTCCCGAGGGAAAGAAATTGTATGGAAATAATTGTTTTACTGAGTGTCCTATTGGGTAATCTATAGAGTAAGATTCAATTTGTGCTCCATGCATATCACAGTGCTCTACTTGTGAAAATCTAACATCTAATTGTACTTCCTGCAGATCGAGTCTTAGCTTGCTAAACGGTCAATGTCTAGAACAATGCCCCAACGGAATGATAAAAATTAACGGTGAATGCATATTATGCGATTTTAGATGCCGTAGTTGTGCTGAAAGTCCAACAAATTGCTTAGACTGCAACGAAGGATACAATTTATACTAAAACGAATGCCTGATAAACTGTCCTAATGGTATTACTATAGCTTAATTAGGAGTATGCGAGCCATGCGAGGATGCTTGTGCTACATGTTCTGATTCTAAATCCCAATGCACTGCATGTAAAGAGGGGCAATACTTGCTTAATTCAAGTTGTGTGGAGGACTGTCCTTCTGGCTATGATATAAACAAGGGTATATGCGAGAAATCAAGTCTAGATGCTGGGGAATGTGCAACTGGCTGTACATAATCTAAGCTGTAGAACTCGGTTTGTGACCCAGAATGCGCGGTATCAGCCTGTGAGTATGACGGTGGTCTTTGCGAGGGCCCAGTTTCTATAATTAAAATAGATGATGGAACAGTCGAATATGACGAGGAGGTGAAAATAGAGGAAGCACCAATTCCTTGCACTTTGGTAGGAGGGGTGGTACTGGGAGTTGCTTTACTAGGAAAACTAGCATCGGGCTCTATTATGTATGTATCGGCCTTGGGAATGCTAGGGGTGGTTGAGCAAGCATCTTGAATGGTTGTGCTTGGGGCAGTTGGAACCACTGATAGTAAATTTGGTAGAGAGCTGCTAGAAAGTGATGATAATGAAATTGTGATTGCATTTGGAGCTTTATTGGTTATTCTGATATTGCATTTAGTACTAGACTTAATTTTTGTATATTTGTACTATGTAAGAGTTGTTAAGAAGGATTATGACCATAAATAATGGCTGAATGATAATAAGATCTCGTCTTTTATAATATTGATTATGGCTGCTTTTATCAATTTCAAGTGCATAAAGCTAATGTACTGCAGATTCTTTAACCTAAAGTACTTTAAGGCTGAGTTCACCAGATTTCGACGTATACTAAAACCAACCTTACTAATAACCTCTATAAACGTAGCAGTTATAACTTTACCTATAATAGCAATACTAGTGTTCATACTTACTGAGTTTGGAACGGGTAGCATAGTTTGAATAATTGCCTTAGATTCCTTGATAATAACAGTAATTACACTTCTATTCTCCCTGTACGACATAATCCGTATGGGATACATAATATCAAAGCTTCCAAACAACGCCAGTATGCTTAGCTCTTAAATGAACGGAGGATAGGTAACTCCTCTAGATTAAACCCTTACACTTGACCTGCAAAGCATCCATATTTTCCAATCCGACCATAAGAAAAAGCGTAATGCAATGGATGATGAAACTGATCGATCATTTCCCATGACATTAGCTTAGAATTCTATAGAAAACAATAGAGGAAATGACTCCTCGTAATCTCGTAGATTATAAGAAATCAGTGGATTTGATGAGAATGAGTTATAGTAAGGCTGGGGAAAGGCTGATATAAGCATTGATCAGATAAAGCTAGATGAGCCCTTGTTACTGTAAACTATACCAGAGGAGGAAGTTTTGGACCTTTCTAACGCTGAAATTGATGAATTTGACTCGGAGTACATAACTGTTCCTCACAGGCCTTCTGGGTATGATATTTTAGTGAAGAAGCAGTTCATGGGAGCTGATTTAGTAGATTAAAACGGTATTCCTGTAGGACGAAGCTAAACACTGCCTTATGATGTGCTTAAAACTAACCCAAAAGATGTGCATTATGGTAAAATTAGGACTAGAGGTAAGAAAAATCCAATAAGGGCTAGAAGAAACTTTAAAAATGGGGTTATAATGGACGTTAAATCTCCAGATACAGGGAAATGGCTAATAGGAAGGACAATTATCAACGAAGACGATTGGGACTTTAAAAACGCAGTTATTGACAAGGAAAATAATGAAGTAGTTATTGCAACTCACAGGCCAACAGGATACAGGTGTAAGATCCTTAAATCTTTTAAAGATGCTCCGATACTAAACCCACAAACTGGTTTACCTATATCGGAAAAAGGAGTGGTTTAAGACTATGACAAGCAAAGCTTGTAAGTTGATAAAAGGGATGTTCACTACGGTAATTTAGAGTATAATGGAGATTCAGTACAATCACGCAGGAACTTTATTGGAGGTATAGTCCTAGACGTATTGCCCCCTATGCAAAGTGCTGATAATAGTGATCTGATTGAGTTGTATGATATACCTATTTGGAAGCAGAGTGACTCTTTTAAGTTCTTAAGGTAGAAATTAGATGAGAGGGATGAGGATAGTTAAGTGGCTAAAAGGACGAGAAGGAAAAATTCTAATAGAAGCTCAAGGAATCAGAGCTTTAAGTCTAGAAATTCAGGTAGAAGGTAAAACAGCTTTGCTGATTAAGGGCGTGTTGATAAGGGACTAGAGGCTATTTACTTGCAGAGGTTGCATCCACCTGGAGTAAAACCTATCAGGAGACAAAAATTGCCTCCTATGTATAATCCGTTTCTAATCAATTAAAGTAAGGAGGAAATTATGCCGTACGGGTTAATAGGGGAAGAAGGCAACAGAAACGATTTAGAGATAGTGCGTAAAGGTTGATAATTTAGTAAATATGGGAGTTTTACTGCTTTTAAATATCGTGGAAATTAGTAGTCTTTTTATCAAGAGTAGCATAGTTGTTGATTCACCTGACAGGGGATTTTATCTAGGAAAATTTGGTATAGAGAATGGAATTCTAGACATTAATTTTTCAGCTAAGGTGATTAGAGGTAAGCATAATAGAGATTAAGATGTGTTCAATTTGAAGTTTATAGCTGTTAGAGACAGTAACTGAAACGATAGTTACTTTGATTGCCCTGTGTAGAATGACTCATAGATGTTTGATATTGAGGTGTTTTACAGTGGGTAGTAAATTGAACCTTATAAGTTTTAGATACTGGAAGAGTAAGGATTAGGTATATGGATCTTTATGTTAATGGACTGTTAAGAAGATTTAAGTGAGGGGAGTAAGGTAAAATACGAGTTAAATGTAACAAATAACTTTATGCATTTATCTGCTGAGTAATCTAAACTACTTGATATATCGTATGTTTTGATATTTGTATACATTGCTTTCATAATTTTCAATCTTTTTATAATCAAATAAGAAGGAATTATTATATCTCCCAATGGATTCCTTATAGTTATTATTACTTTACAGGTATTCAGTCTAGGATGCAAATACTTATATCTAGAAAAGCATAAATAAAACTACAGAGTGGACATTACACTTTCATTTTTTGGAATAATATTCGAATAGTTATCAAATTGCCTTCTGATGCTACTTTACATAATAATTGCTGGAGGTTGGAGTATTTCTAATCTTGATTTACCAAAACTTAATAACCTATTTCCAGCAGTTGTAACATCACTAGTTCCTCACATATTTTTATCAGCAATGATATAGATGTTATCAATTCCTTATGGTAACTTTTCAAAACTGGATGGAATGAATGGAATTTTACTTTCCTTACTACGACTAATCCTCTTAGCATGACTTTTCCCTAAAATTTTCATGCATCCCAGATCAAACTGAACAGAACTACTGAAAAAATAAGTGTAAGTTGGATATATTGGGGCTCTATACATAATATCCTTTCCTGTACTTCTAATAATAAGCTAACTGTTCCGAGGTTACTACAGTTTTATACTACTGGAAATAGGCCTTCTTATAAGCCACTTTTTATCAGTGTTTTACCTTACAATAATCCTTACTCAATACTACAAAATAATCACCGATGCTCCAAGTTGCCTTCCTATTTTCAAGTCACACATAGCTTAATAAAAATGCTTTTTATTTTACTTTAACTATCAAAATCACTAGAATACGCAAGAATATTTGGAGATGTAGATACTACCTACTACTACTATATAGATCTACACATAGGAACACCCCCTACAAGACAATCTGTAATTGTAGACACAGGCAGTCATTTGACCGGATTTCCTTGCTCCTCATGCACTAACTGTGGCCATCATATGGACTCTTACTTTGATGTTTAATAGTCCTCAACTGCCCATGTTTTAGACTGTCAGGATTCCTAGTGTTCGGGCTGTAGAGAGAATGTATGTCACTACTCACAATCATATGCAGAGGGTAGTTCAATTTCAGGATTTTTAATAAGAGATAAAGTAGGCTTAGGAGATGATTTAGGCAACCCATAAGTAGATTTTGTGTTTGGATGTCATACTAGAGAAACTAATCTATTTAGAACCTAATATGCAGACGGAATTATGGGACTTAAGCATAGATAGAATGGATAGAATATAATAGACAGTTTGTTTAGTCATAAGGATATTGCTACTGACTAATTCGCGTTATGTTTTAAAAAGAATGGAGGAGTAATGACGGTAGGAGGGTATAATTCTACTTTTCATATACAGGAACCAGCATATGCGGCTTATTAGGACTCAGGGTTTTACTCAATTAGCTTATAAAATGTTATAGTAGGAGATAAGGATCTAGGGTTTAGTAGTAGGGATTTTGGGACAGGGTATCAGACTGGGACTATTATTGACTCAGGAACAACTTTTACTTTTCTGAAATATAGTATATACAGCGCTATTGTTAAAGAAATCAAGGACTATTGCAATAAAGAAGGAAATTGCAACGGATTAAAGAATAATGTTTCATCTGAGCCGTATCCCTGTTATAGATATTAACACGAGATCAGCATTGAATAATTCTTCGATAGTTTTCCTGTGATGTATGTACAGATTGAAAACTAACTTATTGCATGAAGAGCTAAGGACTATTTATATGAAGATACTGAGGATAATTATTGCTATGCTTTTTATAATAACGGAGGAAGTTCTTCTGTACTAGGAGCCTCGTTTATGAAAGGAAAAGATGTACTTTTTGATATCGGAAATAAAAAAGTAGGATTTGCTGAAAGTTATTGTGATTATTTTGATGAGAAGCCTAAAAGATAAGAGATTAATATTGATATTCCATTGGAATTGAAAAAAGATAAACCTAAAGAACAGACAAATTCGTTTTATATAGTTATTCCTATAGCTCTAGCTGTGTTTATTATAGTCTCTATTATTGCCGTCTTTATTGTAAAAAGATTCAGGAACAAATATGACATAATAAGCGTTGAGATGGACTTTGATGAATACACTTCTAGTGAAGCCAGACCTTGATTAGTTACTTTGTAGTTTAAAATTGTTTGAATTTAAATATGTGATAATTTATTACTAGACATGCAATAAAACTATATTACCTTAAATTTTGCTGAATTACTCAAAAATTTATCCAATCCAGCTTCAGAAGGCATTTTACCTAAACTTTTAGTACTAGACACTATTATTTTTAGCAATAAATCTAATCATACTAACTGGTACTATATCGATTCTAATAGATGCTTGAAAAGGAAAGTGTACTCAGATTATAATTTACTAGAAATTATCAAAGTTTTTATAAGATTGCATATATCATAAATTGAGTACTTTCTTTTATTCAATGATTTAAAGCAGAATTATATCAACAACAGGAAAAGAATACCTGATAGAAAGATTTGCACTATATTATTCGATAATGGATCAAGAAAAATATTTAAATTGCATAGTATAACATAGATTAATCAACTGGAAAAACTAAAGGGAAAAATATAAGGGATTTAGTTGTATAAAAAATCAATTGGTATAAATGACTAAATCCTAACAGCAAACTTTAAAAAACTAGGAGATGGCCACTTTACACTAGATTTAGTACAAAACCAGTACAATAAAACCTATCCAAAGTTTATTATATAGTCTTAATAAGTCACAAATAAATCTCTGTCTAAAAATGTAGCAGATATAGGACTAAAGATAATTAGGAAATTAGAGCAGAAATACAATATTCAAGAAATTAATCTTATGTTCATTCAGGATAATGAATCAAGGCCATGATTATCAGGATGTAATCAGTGCTTGATTCAGATGAATCAAGTTGAGCAGTAATCAATAGTAAGCAGTCCTTTAAAATCAAGATATTCTAAATAATATAATGCTCGCAGGAAGAATCACAACTTGAATTTTAAAGTAAATGTAGAACTAAATAAAAGTGGAAATAATTTTTCTTTAATGTAAAATTGCTAGCCCTTTTAACCAAAACTAGCTCCATTAAATAGAAAAAGATCAGTTTAAATATAAATACCCACCACTTATTTCTCAGATGTATTTTAAACTCCTAAGGCACCTTTATATAAATCCAAGTCTAACTTTGCACAAGATCAACCGAGGAGTTTTTACAATAAATACAAAATAAACTACCAATCATTAAATAAATCAGTAAATATCACCCAACCCTCCTTAAATGTATCATATGTAGAGAAAAGGCCTATAATTATGCCGCAAGGAAAACTGAGATCCCTGAGTAATCCAAAGCATAGTAATTTTTCTAAATAAAATGAAAATAAGATTGTAAAGAGGGTCTTCCAGCTAATCTGAAATGAGGAATAATTAGAGGAGTTTATTAGATGAGAGTATGATCAATGAAATATTCCCATATACAGAAGTAAAGTTGCCTAAGAGTTAAAATATAGTTTAAAGATAGCTTCCTAATTTAGATAAGCAGAAAAGCGCTATTTGAAATAAGCAGTTTTTTATATAGAGATAAAGGGCAATATCAGCGCCTAAATTAAAGAAGAATTAAAGCACTGTAAGCTGGAAAAACTTTTTGTAAAGAAATTTAACTCCTAAAGTATAAAACATCTCAGCAAATTTGTAAGGATTTATTGATAACATACATGAAAAGGTTAAAAAGTAATTTACAATCAGTGATTTTAATGATTAGAATAAGTCATAGCATGATCTGTATTAATAAATCTACTAATTAGAGTAATCTAAAAATGTTCAGAGTGAAATGCGGGCCCTTCAATAACTGATTATTTCATATAAGAATCAGTATAACAAAATATTTAACTCACTTCGCTTTAAATAGAATAAGCTGTAAAATCTATATCATTAGTATAGTTAAGGAAATGCAGGACTAGCCGAGGCAAAGCAAGCTCAGGTTTAATTATAAGCAAGATAAAATGAGCTAAGAAACCTGCACGCAGGACATAAAAATGAAAAGTATTTTCAACAAATTTTAAATCACATGATTTAAACTAGAAAATACTCTCTATTGTTTCAATAAAACCAAACTAATTCAATTAAGTAAGAAATGGTGAAAATTGTAACATAAATAAAAGAAGGAGAAATAAAAAATAGGAAAATTGAGTCGAAAAAGCTAGTATATTTATAGTAAATTGGTGATATTAGAGTTGATATATACGAAATAAAGCGGAAAGGGAAAAAACAGAGAAATTTTAATTTAAAGGTATATGAGGAAAAACATAGATTCTGGCATTGCATTGAGCATGAGAAAAACAGAAACAAATTACTATAAAACTAAAAGAAGAATGCTAAGTAATTATTAAAACTAGAGGATAAACTTGAAGAATTCAAGGAAATGGATTTTATAAAGGATGAGTTAAATGAAGTCTTAAAATAATAAAAACGGGCAGATAAGAAATTCAGACTAATAAAAAACCAAACAAATCTATTAGAAGCTGATTAAATGTATCCGTACTTCCAATATCTTCATGAAAGCTAGGATAAACTTAAGAATATGGTTGATAATTGCTACAAGAATTTAGAAGGTTTGATGAATGAAAGGGATAATTTGAAAGAGGAGTTAAGACAGCTTAAATTCTACAATAATTACTATTTTATGAACAATCGGACTTTCGGGGATATTGAACTTCATGTACAGACTTAATCCAAAAAGCTTGCTAAAAACGAGTCTAATGTAGTGCGACTGAATAACATAATAGCATCGGCTAATATATGCGTCAATAGAATTTTATAACAATTACAGCCTGATGAGGTAAAATCCTGAAGTATTGATAACTTAATAGAATCTTTAGCCTAGTGTGAAATTTAACTTTCTGATATGCTACAAAGGATTTTAAACGGTGGTTCAATGTTTTTAGATGAAAGCATCAATACTGATATTCAATATACCAGACCTCCCGATTGGCTGCATTTAAAGAAAAATATAAATAATAAATTTTACTAAGAATCAGATGAGGGGGACTTGACTAACTAAGCAGTATATCAAAGTACAAGTCAACCAGCTAAAAAGGTAAGAAGGAAAACTGTAGTTGGCAAGAGAGCTGCTAATCATTAATAAAAATGTCTATTAAAGTTCTTTATTTTGCTTCTATTAAGAATTTAGTTGGGGTGAGTGAAGAGGAGTATAATATTGATTAGATTACTACTTTACATGATCTTTTATAATAAATTGTTACAAATCATGAGCAGGTATAGGAAATAGTCAATGGAATCTAAAGTTAAGCATCATCAGTAGTGCTTTCACATAATTTACAGTACACGTTAGATTTGAGTAGGACTGTAAACCCAGGAGATGAAATTGCTTTTATTCCTCCTATAAGTGGAGGTTAGTTAGGTTTATTGTTATAAAAATGGATAACTAAAAGGTTAATTTGAGTGTTATTAAGTAAGATAAAAGAAATGTTGATGATTAGTATTAATTATTAGAGAATAGAATCAAATTGCTATCGATTCATCAGCAACGAGCTTTAAAATAAATTGAAGAAACTAAAATAAAGGCTTAATAGATTGTAGATAACAGATAACGGAGATAGGAAAAAATGAAAGAAAGATAAATGATAAAGTAGAATAAAGAGAAAGCTTTAAGTTAGTAAAGATTAAGGTATAATTAAATAAGGACGTAAAGATTGGATAATTTAAGGGAAATTAAATCATCTATTTAAGACATGAAAAGGAATCAAGTTATTGAAAGTAAAACACTTAAGGAATTGAATTTAAAGCGTAAAAAGGAGTTTGATGATTAGATTAAATAACAGAATATGTAGTAAAGGGCTAGGATACTATAAGGAAGAAATGAAGGTACATTAGTTATTTATAACCATTACCGTAATAAAAGTGTAGAATCTAAGAATATTTATTAATAGAAGGTTAATCAAGTTATTGAATAAAAGAAGCAAAAAGAATAGTAATTGTTAAACTTAGAAGCATTCGAGCTTGAGTTAATTAAAAAGCTTCAAGATACTTAATAATTACAGAAATAAGTAACATAAAATTTCAAGAGTGTTATAAATAGTCCAAGCCAAATGAACAGTGTTATATTAAAGGAATAAAGTAGTGTATTAAGAATTATTCTAAAGTTTGATTTGACTTTTATATAATAAGCTAGTGTTATTACTGTATATCAACTTTAGTATTAAAAATCAATTATAAAATTATCAAGAATTAAATTTATCTATACTTTCAAGTGTTTTAGATTGGTGATTTGAAATGCTTAGTCCAGGATTAGGGTAAAACTATGGTGTAAAAAGATTCTGGTACCTGTTTAAATATTTGTTAGAAGTAAGCGGCCTGTCATTTCTAAACTTTTTCATTAAATTAGGAGTAGCTGATCTCCTCTAAAGGTTTTATCTTTTATAATAGCTTTTTCTTGTTTTATTAAGTAAAATTTGTACTTCCTCAAAAGATAAATTATCTGCTTCTTTTTCACGATAATTACGCTTTAAAGGCTTATAGGATTACTATTTCTGTATATGCTTTAAAGTTGACTACTGTATTACAATTCTCCCTGCCTTCGAATCAAAACTGTGTTAAACATCATCTAATGATTTTATTGGATTTTATATTCTTTATACTCTCTCATTTCCTCTATAAGGCAAAGGCTAATAAAAGTATTTTCTCTTAGATTTTTATTATTAAGATAAATTTTATCTCTTTTAATTTCTAACTATTTACTTCATTTGATTTCTAGATAAAACCTAACTCCTGTTACTTTTATAATTATCTCTTCTCATTATTCCTTTTATCTTAGTAAAATACATATGTATTGCTTATGATTTATCATCAATACTAGTTCACTATATAAATTTCACCATTTTTTAATTTTTATCAAAAGTATGAAAACTGTATTTAATTATATTGGCATATGAACGTATTTGAGGCATTGATAAGATATTCATATACTATTCGAATGTATAACTATTACACAGCCTTTTAACAATCATGAATCAGTACATTATTTATGCGTGTTTAATTAGTAACTAATTTCTATTAAAATGCTTTGAATTTAATATTAACTCCATATTCCCTTAAAACTTTTGATACAAATTCCTAGCCTACGAATAACTTATGCCTTAATCCATTAAATCAATAATATCTTTCTCATAAGCTTTAATAAATAAATCCAAATCTCCAAACTTTCTCCCTTTTTAAGTTAATAAGCATCATTTAGCTCTATATCCTCCAGCTTCCTCCGGTACTTCGATTATGATTTCAATTTCATGCTCTTACTGGGGCTATAGATTAGGTACAGTTTAACTTTCACATATAAGAGCCCCTTGCCTCAGTATGACTTAAGTTCCATCGGGCCAGGTTTTAGCACCGGAATTTTTTATTAGTCAGGATTTGGTATAAAACGTACCTGTGGCTACTACAGATCCTAACGGCAGCTGGGGATGATCTATGACTTCAATATTATAGCTAGTCTTCTACTATCCTCTAGCCTCCTTGTACATTTTTCTCAGCACATTTCTTATAACCTGATTTTTTATCAACGATGCTATTTAAAAAGTAGCAAATCTTGCCTAGGATGATTCAATTTAGTTAATAAATCCAATTAAAGGGTGATGGTGCTCTATTTAGTTTTCACACTGTTCGCAGTATTAAATCTCAGGGCATTAAAGGCATGTGTATCTTATTCCTACAATAGGATTTGCACTACAACTTGCGCACTAGTAATCTTAGTGAGTTTCTTTTACTAATTCGTCTTATGATTGCTTTACTAATTATGTATAAACGTAGTTTTCATCTCTTTTACAACTGCTGAGGAAATCTGATTGTTAGTGTAGTAGTACATTCTCAATTTCAGGATTTATTTCAATTTCTTCTAAAAGTTTGTGGGTTGTTTCACGGCACATTGGACAGCGGATTATGTTTAATTTACATAACTTCATACTGCAGGGATAGCAAATTCCATGGCCACAGTCTAGTTTTCTTGGGTAGTTTAATTACAGACTGTATTGCTCTAAGCAAATTGGACAGTCCATTTTATTTAGATTTTATAGGAAGTGTTTAGTTGATACAGATTTCAATTTAGAATAAGTATTTTTAGAAGAAATTAAGCTTAATACAGTAATTCCTATTAAAGCATTGCTCCTATGAATTTTTATATAAAAAATATGAAAACTGCCAATAATGATCTTCATTTGATTCCATTGAAAGCACTTATAGAAAGATTTAGCTATAATGATATAAATAGAGGACTAGAATATGACAGCATAGCAGAAAGATTAACAAGGAATAATAAAAACGTGTAAGAATAAAATAATTAGTTTGAATAAGTTTTTTATTATCCCTTTGCCTAGTATATTTTAATAGTCTTACTATCTATTTTAGCAATGTTAGAAGGCTAAATGAATA
>CAKKTI010000477.1:4704-16170 GCA_920105805.1 Condylostoma magnum
GTTTCTTCTATAGATTCAGATGAGTCTTAATAAGAATACTAAACATTAGAAAGCTATAGAAGATACCATTAACCATTCTTTGATATAAGAAAGATAAAGTAGAATTTGTTTAATCAATAGTTCTCATTAAGGCCTAAACTTGAAAAGTTAGTAAAAGATATGAAGCAAAGCTTAAATAAAAAACCAATATAACTAAATAGGAAAAATAATTAACTAAATCAATTGACGATCTAAGACGCTGTTTTAACGATGTTTAGTAGCAAATAGAAGCCCGATCAGTAGTTTGTAATATTACCCTTTTTCTATAAATACAAATAAACCATCTTAACTAAATTACTAATCAATGGAAAGCTCATCACTAATTCCTCTATAATAGTGATCAAATTGATAATGCCCCTTGTTCAAAGTCAAAGTCAGTTACTGAATGTTTGAATCAGGAGAAAAATGCCATTTTCTATCCGCAGTAAACCATTTGTACTTTTAAGGAGTCAATATACCACTCCAGAAATCCCACCAATATACAACTGTTTAATCATAAGTAGAGCTCATAAACCCATCAATCCATGCCAATCTTTCTACATTATCCTAATCCAAGGCAAAGTAACTGTCTAGCCACCTTCTCGGCCAGAAATAAATGTAGACATTCCATAAAGTTGCCAGTCCTACAGAAAGATAAGTGTACCATCCCGCATATCCATCGCTTTAAAAGTTATCTTCATTAGTTTAACCATACCTAGAGGGAGTTTATTTATACGGGAAACCGTGAGAACTGTTAGGTTTTGGCAAAATAGCAAAGAAGTTTGCTGTCTCTGGCCTTTCGATGTATAGAGTATGAAGCCATTGTTACTTCATGTACCACCATTTTGCATAGGTTGCACGTCTATATACTCTGACTGCGTCATAGCGAGATTCACCGATTAAGTTGCAAAATAGACGGCCAAACCAGCTTGTTCCATTGCGCCAGTGCTGAGGACCTTTAGTCAAGAAATTAAAGGACATATTTTAAGGAATGAATTCAACGCGTCTACCAAACAATAAAAATTTAAATACAGGAAATATAAGGAGTTTGGACAGGTAAAACAGAGATCTGGCATCCAGAATAAACCGTCTAAGAAAGGATGCTTTGCTGATATTGTAATGATTACACAGTACTAATTTAAACTCTCCTTGTCCTATTCAAAGGTGATAGTTAGAAGCAAACGGAAAGTTTAAGGATCTTTAAGTGTAATAACGATCTAAATCAGTGGCATAGCCTAAATATAAATTGTAGATTGTACCAACATTAGAATAATGTAGAGAAAGTGAGCGATAACCTTAATAATTATACCAGAGGAGTAATTATGTAAGCAAAGTATTAGATAAAGTGAGATAAATTAGAGCTTATGATACTCCTAGTCCACTGAAAAGGTAAAGGTATTATAAAGCATCAACGCCTAATTTAATATTTCCTCACACAGCGCGGAAGATTGATAATTTTTATTAAAGTACATCTTACTACTTACTATAACTTATGCATTAAATACATCTTTCATACTAATAATTTCCGTTAATAAAATGAAATTTCAGTTAATGCTAGCCCTTTTAACAATAATTAGCCAAGCTACAAGTCTAAGGAACTCTTAAAGTCTCTAGCTATAAGAGGAAGATACATCATTATAGGACTTTGATTTATCAAAAGATATCTAAGACATAATAGATTATCTTGATAACATTTAAACCCCAGAAGAATAAAGTGAACCTGATATTACAGATGAGTATAAAGAACTACAAGATTCAATGATAGATTAGGAAAGACAGTTATAATCACAAATTAAATAATTAACAGTGCAAGATTCAAAAAGTTTAGATTAATTACTAGAAATACAAACTTATTTAGAGAATTTACTTGAAACACACTCAAAAGCCAGTGAAATTTTATCACAAATTAACTCAGAAGTACAGAAAATTGAATCCTAAGAGTCTGACCTAGCATAAAGAAAGCAAGAATTGCAAGACTTCATAGAATCATCTAAATCCTAAAATAACGTAGACTTTTAGATGCTACAAGACACAGAACAGTAAATAAAGCAAGCCTTAAACACAGTAAAAGGCAATTAATAAGAGTTATAATCCAAAACTCAACTTGTCTAGAAACTATCATCTGAAGTGCAAAGGAGAAGAAGTGAATAAAAACCAGAGAAATAATCTTATTAGTAATGACATTATAATACTTAAAATGGGATGCAAATAATCAACTCCTGTAAACAGTATAATAATGCCAGATATAAAATAAGAAAACTAGCCAGAGCAGTAGAAAACTAATAGAACAGATTTAGAGACTCCTTGAGAAGTTGAATAGGAAAAACAAAGCTCAAATCCTTAAACATAACCGGAACTGATCTACGAGCCAGTTAAGCCTATAAAGCTACAGCAGTCTTAAGTAACCGTGGTACGAGACACTGTGCCCAAATTACCTCCTATAAACTAAGTTAGACCTAAGGTTTAGTTCGAAGCACTGGATGATGCTTTAGATTCATTAGATGAAATGTACAAGGACATTGTAGCCGAGAATAATTCATCTAATAGTGGAATTGTAATGAATGATCTAGATTTAGATAATTTGCTGTTAGAGCTTAAATTAATGAATCCTGAAGAGTTTGAAGATTTGTTTATTTAAATATTATATTAAAATATCAATTTGTTTCCTCTTGTTTTGTAGGAGTTGATAAGCTGTTGTAGCATGGTTTCTTTCATTCTATTACAAAGAACTTACTGTGTACTTAGATGAAAATCCATATTGATTTATTTTACTTATGATTTCTTTATCGATTTCTTAGTCTTATTCAGTTAAATCTTAGTTTAAATACTCGTTTTTAATACTATAAAATCAAGGATGAGCTAAAATCTAATTGATTCTTATTCTTTCCCTAGGCATTAGTTTAAGCATTTTTTATATTAAGTCCTTGCACTGAGCACTTAAGTAATCAGGCACTTTAAACACTCCCCTAAGAACAGCTTTTTACAGTTCCTGTATATTATTCGCTTTAAAAGGAATTGAGCCAGTTACTATTGCAAATAAAAGGATTCCTAGACTTCAAATATCAACCAATTCACCGTCATATCCTCTTCCCACCATTATCTCAGGAGCTAAATATACAGGAGTTCCGCATTACTCTTTAAGTGCTTTTCCCTTTATGTATTATCTACTTATACCAAAATCACAAATTTTAACTGTTTTCTTGTCCTAGGAGAGCAAAATGTTATCCAGCTTAAAATCCCTGTGAACTATTTGATTTTTGTGAAGATAAATAGCACCTTAGATTATTTACGTAAAAATGGGAATTGCTTAAAACTCACGTAATCTGTTATGTTTTTTTATATGTTCTAATAGATTTCCTCCAGTAACATACTCTGTGACTATGTGAATTGCTATATTTGACTCAAAAACCTCGTAAAGCTGGATTATGTTTTTATGTTTTACAAAGTTTAGTATACTTAGCTCATTTTTCAGCTTTTTCTAGCGTTATTTTGCTATAATTTCCCGTTTATCTATTACTTTTATCGCTACTTAGCATTTCGTAAGTTTTTAATAAGCCAAGTAAACCTTTGCAAATGATCCTAAGCCGATTAATTGATCTAAGTGATAAAAGCTTACTTATGTTTTTGGATAAGTTTTTCTTTTCTTTCAGTACTCTTATATATAGTTTTTTATTTTCAGATTGCTGTCTTCTAGTCCTATATTACCAATTATGTTATAAGATCGGCTGTTTTGTGATTTAAATCTTGTATTCATCTTAAATCGTTTATTTACGTAGCTATTTTATTTCGGTGAATTAATTGGAGATAAAACAGATGACTTATTATATCTTTTTATCTAGCTTTATCTCTGTATTAAGGGACTATTGCTTCTATGTTTTCTTGGAATTATTTTTTTAGATTTAGATGTAAATTTATTAAAGTTAAATGCAGGACTAACTGCTTGTTTTGCTGCTTTACGTCTTAATAAAGCATCACTTGAGTTTTATTAACTGAATGACTGCTATGGGGGAGATTTGGAGTTTCTAAAAAATTTAGTTATTTAAAGCTTTTGCATATTTCTTATTTAGTACTTAGTAAGATTTTGAATTTAATGAAGAATGCTAAGCTGGTATATACTTATTATACATTAAAAAGATTGTTACTATAAACAAAGATACAATTTATATAGATTTTAAATAATGTCAAATAGCATAGAGAATTTCAAGAGTACAGTTTGCCAGATCTGTATAAATGATGAAATTTAGCTTGATAAAATATCAGGCTCACCAGTTAGTGGGTAGTAAGGCATAGATCTACAGTTTTTAAACTTCTTCGAGATAGATGATAAGAGAGCTCCCCTGAAAGAAAATATACAATTCGAGTTAGAAAACAGAGAGGGAAGTTATCTAAGTTTTGCAACAAAGTAGGCTATATAACAAATTTCTATTATCTAGTTTTGATTAGAATTAATAAGGTCTGTCTAGCATAGCCGATTTGATTTAAAATATGCCATTTTAGTAGGCCTATTCAGTACAAAAAATAAATCTGATTTGAATTAAAATGTCAGCCACTAAATTCAAACTTTCGAAAATTTAGTACTTTAGTTAAATAATTCATTCAATGCCTCAATAAAAACAGGCTAAACATGCCTAAAAAGCCTAATTCATTTTTTTCCAATAGTGATGTTGTAAAATCAGGAGCCATTTTATCAATGATAGCAGCCTATACAGTAATAATAAATATGTTCAGGTGTAACCACTAAGCTTGCATGAGTACATTCACTAATAAGTTCAACCTCAAGCGTCATATAGATACAGTACACACAGGAATTCGTAGATTCGTTTGCCTTCTTTGCTAATAGTAGACTAAATTTGCTAGCAAGTAAGCTTTGAAAGAGCACATTAACATTCACTTGGATAGAAAACCATTAGTATGCCCTTATAAAAACTGTGATAAAGCTTATAGATAAGCAAGTCAACTATGCAACCACAAACAAATCCATAAAACTCGAGGAGATTATGAGGACTTTGACAAAATAATGAGAATCAAAGAAATGTACGAAGACGAGGTAGAAATCATGGAGAAGCTCGAAATCCTGCAGCCAGTGTCCAGTGACAGAATTGATATTGCCCCAACTTTTAAGCTGCCAAGACTAGAAGACATTCGAAGCTTTACTTGTTATAATTAATTTTAATAGATAAATTAGTCTATCTAATATGGATTTATAATAGTCCCATCGTTTAGAGGTGAGAAAGGATTTAGCTCTGCCCACATCAGTGCCTCGTCAATACTAATTCCTAGATTTTCTTGCAGTCTGAAAATTTATCCACAAATCTACTTTTAGGTGAAAACTGACAATGCAATTTGTAATGTATTATAATTAGCAGGTAAGTTATTCCCAACAACCTTTGAATGCTGTGGTATTTCATGACCACTTCTATCAAAAATATTCGCTATAGAATCTAGCATCTATTAAGTAATTCCTTATACGGGGTGTATTTGATTATTTTATAAAGGAACTTGATTTATGTAATTGTAGCAAAGTAAATCAATTATTTGTTGTACTGGTGTAGATAATTAGTATTCAAGGTTCTAATGTTGTTTTATGTTGTAATAAGTCCCTGCTAGTGGTATAACTATAGGTAATTTAAGCCATACAGCTCTTAAGGCGCCTAATAGAGCTGAGATAGCCAGAATTTCAGCTTTTATTCTTATTTCTTATTAGCGTATGTTAGCATATGATAGCATTTCTCATATAGTGTAAAGCTCAGCAACGTTTTTAGTTGATTGGGAAATATACCCTTTAAATAAGTCAATTGATATCAAACAAGCTTATCTAGGATCGCATATTACAAGCATAGGCATCGCATTGATTATTTAGTGTTTCTTCAGTCATTCTTAAGCTTATTAGTGATACTGTTCTATTGGCTTGAGATTGTATATATTAGTTATACTTGGATTTAAGGGAATACATTAAACTATAAACAATTCTTTAAACTCAGGCTGTGATTCTAATAACTGGACTCCTGCATCTAGCATTTTGTACTTTTAAGCAAATTTAGATAATTTCCTCAGGAATTTGTTGTCCTATAATTAAAACTCTTTGTAGATAACATAAGCATGAATCAATTGATTTGAGTTTACTAAAACATCAAAAGCTGCTTTATGATTGTCTATTGCTAAATAACAACTGGCAGCATATAAGGGTTAACAACTTTCGTAATAATTAACCGCAAGTTTTTGATAAACTTATCTTATGTTAGTATTTTCAGCTTGATTTTACTCCTATTATGTTTCGAATTCCTCGTATTTTATCACTTTTTCTATAGATCCGGTTAGCAGAGCTTCTTCAAATTGCTTGTTTTTCATTAACTTTTCGACAGCTTTATCAATTTAACCTGAAACTATTAAAACATCAGCTTCTTACTCTTTCCCATTCAAAAACTCAGCATATCGTTAGGTTAATTCTTATCAATACTTAAAGCTATACCCTGGAGCAAAGCTAATGGCCTTTTCCCATTATCCAATTTACACTAGAATTTCACAAAATTGCTTAATATCACCTAATGAGAGAAATATTCTAGCAGCTTCAGCCATTCTGTCCTCCTTTTTGGCTAAACTACTACCTAAAAACCTAATACTAGCAGTAGTTAAATACTAATTAGCCTGGGTGACTGAATTATTATAAAGAGTTTCTATAGGCTGTATGCAGTTATCACTTTGAACCTAATGTTGGTATCTTTTATACTTAACCATGTCAAACAAATCCTGAGCTCCTTACTAAAATATCAAAAACTAGCACAATACTT
Source organism: Condylostoma magnum (assembly GCA_920105805.1). NCBI lineage: Eukaryota > Ciliophora > Heterotrichea > Heterotrichida > Condylostomatidae > Condylostoma > Condylostoma magnum. The sequence goes on from CAKKTI010000477.1 coordinate 11,511, forward strand.
CAAATCTATGTATTCCCTAGCCTAAGTTACTACTGATCTATTAGGAAACGTTGCCTTATAACTTCAGATGCTGCATGTTTTCTAATGTAGGAGTTTCTATCAAGCTATCCCATTCATCCTGAAAAATAGCTTTGATTAGTATAGGATTAATAATCTCCTATGCACTCCAAAACCTAATGGATCCATCTCTAGAACAGCTCACATAAAAGAACGGTCTTTACTGATCTGATACAACTCCATATACATCAGCAGAGTGTTCAAACGAAGTATGCATGTTCTTCTAATTCCTGATATCCCACATTTTAACAGTCGCATCCCATGAGCCTGTCACTAAAAGCCAAGGCAGCTCTTTATTCCAATCCAACGCCCTCACTTTATCAGTATGTCCTCTTAACTACACTAATTAACTTAATTGCACAATATCCCATATAATAACAGTATTATCATCACTTGCAGTTGCAACTAGATTGGGTAGAATAGAATTCCAGGCAATGTTAAAGATCTTAGACGAGTGCCCATTGAGAGTAGCTATTGGTTGTGATGAGGTTTACAGTAGGTCAAATAATCTTAATTACCCATTTTAACAGCCACTTGCTATTCTGTATGCATCATCTGGGGACCAGGCCACTCCAAACACCAGATGACTGTGGTAAATTAATCTGTGAATTGTAAGTTAATTGTTTTCAAATTTTAGTATGCCTAGGCTGCAGTTCGGGGTTCCAACAGCTATCAAGGAATGATCTAATTAACTTCACGTAATCCTTAGCATTTGGCCCTCAGTTGTTACTTGTAGTCGTTGGTGTAATAAATTACGTTGGGTATCAAAGAGTAGAACTTCACCCTTAGCGGAGGAGGCGATGAGTCAGTCATCAAAGCCCCAGGATAGACAGTATAAGGATGATTTTTGGTAAATCTAGCCTTTATATTGCCCCCGCTCTAGCATATCGGATGAAAGAGTAGCTTGGCATTTACAAGTTGAAATGTTCCAGAGTTTTATAGTACCGTCGTGGGAAGAACTAGCTAGTATGTTAGGATCACTGGGCTTTATTCTTACATCAAAAATTGTCTCACTGTGTCCAGGCTCTGTTTAGTATACTATACGATTTTTCTGTATATTGAAAAGCCCTATAGAGCCATTGGCAAAACTGAAAGCTATCAGATTGTAGTTGCTAACCCATATCATAGACTTTATACCACTAGACCCTGTGTTGATATTTTATACTAGCTCGTGACTTGATACTTACCATCGCTTTAATCCAGTGGATTTAAATGAACTTGTATAGAATTCTCCTGGGATGTTTTCATTTCATATTACTGTTTTGTTTACTATAGTTTGTTTATCGAATACTTATAAGACTTATTAGGTTTCTATATCAAACATAAGCATTATGCCATCTCCATATAAAACTACAATATAATTGCTGCTTTTAGGATCGAAGGAAATATCTGATACTTCCGCTTTTTTTGGAGCATCAATATAGCTTCAATACTAACCGTTTAAAATTCCCACAGTGCCGTCTTTATTTCCAGTTACTATTGAGTTTTCCTTATTTTTATTTTGCCTTGCAATTAAACACTGTCTGGATTAGCTTATATTCAAAGAACGTTCAACTCCTGTTTCAGAGTTAAATCATTTAAGATTATGACTAGTTTCCAGTATTAATATTTCAGTAGAATTCCATATACTCCAGTCTGCATGAATAAGTGGGGTATTGAGTTAGAAATGCTTTATAGGATAATCTTGGGATAAACTCCAAATGTATAGATTTAAGTCTTTACCTGTAGATGCGAATACACTTGGGTCTTATTGGTTTCAAGAAATACTTGTAATATAATCTGTATGCCTTGTTATTATTTTCGATATTTAGTAGGAGTTTAGGTCTATTATGTAGATGGAGGTTGTAGAGGTATATGCTAAGTGATTTCCTGCAGTTGCTAGAGTATGGCGCCTATTGAATTAAACACCGGCTGGTATAAGACCCTGATTATAGCTTACGATTTATTTCATTTATTAATTAGAAAATTAAATAAGGGAATACTTAACGTAACAAAGGTTGTACTACAGTAAATAACTTTAAACTATTTTATATAACTAAATACTTAACCAATTCTATAAGTTATTATAATAAAATGGACTAGAATATTCCCGGCTAACCAAATCTTCTCAATATGATTTCCTAATTAGACTAAAACAACGATTTTTTAACAATCCATCAAAACTACCAAAACCCTCAATACCAAGAACCTCTAACCAATCTAGATTAAGTGATTATTTCCCATGCTTAGGAGATTTCCACTATCTCAAACGATGAGCTTAAAGTGCACCAACTTCCCTTAGCCCGCATAAAGAAGATCATGAAATCGGACGAAGACGTAAGAATGATAAGCGCCGAGGCCCCGGCTTTATTTGCTAAAGCATGTGAGTTGTTTATCATTGAAATTACTAATCGTTCCTGGATGCACACAGAAGAAGGCCGCAGGAAAACACTACAGCGAGTTGATATAGGAAACTGTATACACACCACTGATATTTACGACTTTTTAGTGGATATAGTATCAAAAAACAACTGAGGTAATTAACATTTCTTTCCTATATAAAACCTTTAGTACATATTTACAACCCAAATAATTTTAAAATGGCTTAAAGCAAATAAGTTTTTTAGCTGAGATCTGAGGAATTAGGTGGAGGATAGATTGTATGTGCCTGGCACCCCAATGACTCTCTCCTAGCAATAGTAGGAGCAAATCGTGTGCTTAATATTCTTGACCGCCAAGGTAAAAAGTAAGCTGAGATGCCTTTATCCGAGATGGGCGAGGTGCTAGACATACACTGGGACATGGACGGTGAATGTTTAGCAATTTTACAAAATGGGCTTTCATTCGCCATAGTTTGAAACTACTAGACTAGAAGCTATACATAAATAGACGTCGGATAGGGCGATAGAGCGTGTTTTATAAAGTGGTCCTATTAGGACCCTGTTCTAGCAATAGGCTCTTAAAACGGGGCTCTTACTTACTTTAACAAAGCAACTTAAAGGAAAATTCCAACTGTAGGAAAACACTCAGGCCCGGTGATTGCAGGTGATTGGGACCATGGATAGCTAATAACCTCCAGTACTGATCGCACGTTGACACTTTCTTTACCTAATGGAGACACTAAGGCACAGTCTACTAAGTTGAATGCGGAGCCACGCTAACTCATGTGGTCAAAGGGAAGTCCTAATTAGGTAATCACAATTCTAGACAGCACAACTATGCTGGTATACGACTACACTTTAACATTAGATCCTAAGGAAATCACGTTTTAACCGAACTATGGGAGAATTGTGAATTATGAGCAGTATGAAAATGATAAAATACTTATAGGCTTTAGTTAGGGGTATTTGGTATAAGTTTCTAAAATTAATCAAGATATGGGAAGAGAAATGAATAATTTAAGGCTATTTAATACTTCGTTAGACTTTATTACATTGTGTGAGTCTTAAGGGAAGGTAGCAGTGGCTGGGGAGAATACTATAAGGATTATACAACTGCATAATTTTAAGGAAAGTAAAAGTGAAAAAATTGATTTGCCATTTGATGCTGGAAGAGTTTTAGATATGCATTGGACAGCAGATGGACAGATATTAAATATCCAAACTGGAGCTGGCCATGTATACAACTACTTGATGGTGGTGCCTTCTTTGTCCAGCGTGTGCAAAACAATGGTTTGCATTCTGACATCATTAAACGAGGCTACTATTATATAAACAAATAACGGTATAAGGGCAGCATGTAAGGTATAGTTGGAAATAGAGCCCACACAGATCAGTCTAGGAGAGTTTCATTTAGCAGTGAGTATGTATACTTAGATTTGATATTATAAGTGAAGGGATCATTAAATGGAAGTGGTTAATAATGGAGTCTGTGTTAATAAGAGAGATTATAGGGCATAGGTGAAATAAGTTTGTATTAATAGTTACTGGTCGGCTGTATTGGCTGATGGTAAAGTCCAGTTGCATAGTATTGAATAAGAGGGGGATGAAATTCAACTAAAAGACTCTGATTCAAATATACAGTGCATTGCTATGACTAGTCAGTTTCTTATATACGTTGATTCCAGTAGTAAATTAGTATATTACATGATTTAAGAAAGATAGATTGTAAAAGAATATAGATTTGAGTCCTAGATAATCCAAGTTCATCCTAATAACGAAGGAACTAGACTAGTAGCAGTAGATGTAACAGGGGGTGGCACAATGTATAACCCAGTGAACGACAACAGCCTTATGATTCCTAATTTCACTAGTAAGAGTAAAAATGTAATCTGGGATCTAAATGATCACAATTTCTTTATAACTGTAGAGCCAGGACAAGTACTTGGATATTTGTACAGCCCTGTAACATTATATGGGCCTATAGTAGAATCAGTAAGAGAGCTGTTATCCGTAGAAGATTTGAAAAATGAGTTAAGAGAATCAGTTACTATAGTTGAGAAAGGCCATAAACCGTTACTAGTTTGCAATGGTATACTATTTTGTCATTCTGAGTCCCAGGGAACTATTAGAGGAAATTTTCTATCTAGCCACTCATCACTGACTCAATGGAGAGGAAGATCTGACACAACAGAAGGCCACTACCGCTATTTCCTACAGAATTTGGTACTAAGAAGATTTAAACA
>CAKKTI010000478.1:0-10694 GCA_920105805.1 Condylostoma magnum
TAAACTTTGCCTCACATTAAAGGCATTAATCATCAATAAGATAATTAAAGAAGTCACATTCAAGGCATCTGATTATCATTCTTTCCTCAGCAAATACAAAATTTTTGTTCTCTTAGTCTTACCAAAACTAGATATCATTAGGACTATTCAATTCTTTATCAAATATACAAAATCGCCTTCTATCCTGTAAGTTATATTAGCATTTTCGACACTTTTTCCCTGAATACTGATTTTAAAAATTTACTATTATCTGATTATTAATTTGGACATTATTGGATAGCAATCAGTTTAGAAGATTCATATAAATTTATTCAGGTATTTGATTTTAAAGCTATTGTATCTAATTTACGCTAAAATTCAAAGTTGTGTTATTAATTGTATCGAAGAATAGCACAAGTACTACTAAATCATCCTAAAGTAACATCTTAAGTAAATTCATTAAATTATTTTATTCCTTTGGAAATGTGTCACTTTTTTACCCTATCATTCAATCTTGCTGATTTGAGAGATATCTATAGGTTTATTTCTATTGTACTAAAACTCCAAACAATTTCCCTCAGAATTATTAACTTCCTGATTAACTACTCTAAATCATTTTCCCTATTAGTTGTATTAAGCTCTATTGATCTAATCATACAATAGTAAGGTAGGAATTCTAATTACTCGCTATTGGATAATCTGGGTTTTTACAGAAAGTGATAATATTAGGTGGCACCATTCCCTTTATAATTTTCTCTAATTACTCCATTTGATCTTTAATTGCCATTTAAGCTAAAGCTTGCTCGTTTTGCTATGTAAACCCAGAAATTTAATCCTATAAATCTTCGAATACGTCGAATAAGCTAATAGAGAGGATCTTAAAGTCCTCAAATGCTGTGCAGAAGGCTTGAGAGAACTGCTAGAAGGTTCCTTCAGACATATTTTTATAGATTTATTTATTTAAGTTAAAATTAAACGAGAACACGTAATTAGTCCTTGTGGAATTTAAGTTATTTCTAGGTCCTTTTATTGTATTTTATTTAGACTCTGTTATTCATTCTACAAAGCGATATTTAAAGCTAAATTTTATTCATAGGGGGAATTTTTACAATTCATCAGGAAAAACCTTTGATTTTATTGTCCCAGTTCAAATAAGCACTTATTAGTATAGCTTATACTTAGTAAAATGAATAGCATTCCAGTATGCCTTAATACTCAGTAGTAAACACTACTATGATACAGATTATTTCAACTTTGTTCAAAGATTGAACTTATTATAGCATTTAGGCTATGCTCATTATCAAATCAACTGCTGCCTTGGCATGTATTAAATTGGTAGAACAATCTATTACATATTTTCAATTATCTAATGAAAGTAAACATATTACTTTAATACAAATAACCAATACTAACTAATTATGTCTAATCTCCTAACAGATCTTATGAAATCTTCAAACCCTTCAATAGAATTCTCCGCATATTCACTAATTTGACTCTCAAGCCTCAGTTAATTATTTTAGTTAAAAATTGGAATCTCATAATTTAGCATTCTATTAGTTATTATATCAATTAAAGATTAAACTGCATTGATTTGCTGATCTATTGCATCAACTGATTATTAGGCCTTACTAGCAAAATGTTCTTTTGACTTTTTAGAAAATATTTATTACAATGATTTTCGTCCAGAATTGATTCCTGTTAATTTGCTTTATAACTTGTCTTTTTTATTAATATAGGAATTCATCAATGATATCAAATTACTTCGATCATTTACTAATTTAATCATTGATTTTGAATTAGCTAGTTCTACTTGGAAGAAATTCACTATTTGAGTATAAGGATTATCATCATAACCTTGAACTCTGATTTCAATACATTCTGGTTCGCGTTCTCTACTCTTTAAAGCTTTTAATTATTGATTAAGGTTCTAAAAGCTTTATGTGAATTAGAAATAATATTACTAGGAGCTTTTAGACTGATTGTATGCTAGTTTTAGTTGTTTAACTTGTAATTGTAAATCTTATAGGAACTCGTATATGATGTGCTCTGAGTTTGGGTCAACTAAATATCTAGAAAATTTTTCAAATTCACACTGATAATTTTAGCTAATATCTATAATACTCATCTTTTTATACCTTTTAGCTTCATCTTAAAATTCATGAGGAGATTTTATGAATAACTGGAATTCGTCACATCTGTTAATATAATCTAACTCATAGCATTTCTAGATAAAATTTTATAGCAACTTTCTCCTATTCTCTATAAAATCAGCATTCATATTGCCAATAGCTTTCTTATTAGGAATAGAAGGAATAAAGCATCCTATCCATCTGTCAGACAAAAGTTGGTATAAAGTGACAAAATCTTTAAATCTTTTGTAAGTTTGACAAGTTCCATTTTTGTCATGAACTTCGACTGTGTATTGAACGTAAGATTGAATAGTTCTTTCTATGATTTAAGGGTTACTCACTAAGATTTAGTATTTCTTATCCTTCTATGCCTGCTCATTTTTATTCTATATTTTATCTCTGAAAGCATATTCTTTTCTTTAGATCTTTTCTGACTCTATAGAAATATCCATATAATTCGATACTGAATGACTATGATCAAATTATTAGTCCTCCTGTTGTATTTATTCATTAGCGTCATCTGACTTTTAATACACATTATAATTCTCTTACTCCTACTAATCAAGCTCTTATTAACTTTCCATTTTATAAACTACTTTACCACTAATATACTATTATATGTAATTAAAATTAATCCCTCTACTCGGCGATATACCAACTCTCTACTCCCTTTTCACAGATGACTCAAAAACGTTCCAAAATCTCAAAGTTTCATCAGCTGCAGCAGTAACAACACTACTTCCCTCAGGATTCTACGCCATATACAAAACCCTCTGACTGTGTCCCATTAAATCTGTAATTTTCTAGCAATCATTGTACCTCCAAAGGGATAATTAGTTATCCGCATACCCATGGGCACTTAGTATCTCATAATCATGCCTATTCCACTCAATTGCACATACTTAGCTTCCAGTGTCAATAGACTTAACACATTGCTAAGTAGAAACACTCCATATTTTAATCGTTTTATCAGCAGTTCCACCTCCAGAAGCCAGTATATTATGCTACCACGGACACCATTTCAGGGCTTTTACAGCTGCTGTATGCTCAGTAAAGCTGAGCATTGGGTTGTGTGATTATTATAAATCTCATATTTACAATTTATTGTCATTTCCTCCTGATGCTAAGTACTTCCCATCCTGATTCCACTATAAGCCGCATACTTCTTACGAGTGGCCATTGCTTTTAACGAAATATTTACTTATACGGAGATCATGGTGAATTATAGAAGAGTCTCTACTTCCAGAGGATAAAACATGTCCATTCCAAGCTAAACTAGACACTCTATCATTGTGTACATTGAGTTTTCTAATAAGCTGCCTTGACTCAGTATCAGCTATATAAATATTATTCAACGAGTCCCCTACTGCTAGTATTGAACTGTTTTGCTTATAAGCCAATGAGCATATTATATTATTATTGCAAATCTCTAATAATTGATCCACTTGGTTAGTATTGCCGTTTCATTGGTATACTTTGTTTCGTAGTGCTACTGCCAGGGTGTTCTTTTCACTTCAAGATAGCAAATTGAGGTAATAATCATCTACTAGTTCGGGGGCATCAAGTATACGTTAGGCCTGAGTTGGAAGAGGTCGAGAGTAATTTTGTTGAGAATTTGTCTAGAACAAGTATTTGCTTTTATCTTGAACAAATTTTAGATTGTGTGAGTTTTTAAAGCTATGTACAATTTCCTTATTGTTAGTAAATTGTTAGGATGCAAAATGGCTTTTACGGCTTTTTACGTAGCGGCTTTATTGGAATTTCTAGTTGTGATTTTGCAAAGGGGAGCTAGTAGATTAGTGTTTATTACTTGTTTCACTCTCGTTTTATGCTTGATTACTGGAATCGATCATGTTGTTAGATTTATTTGTTATAAAATGGAAGAATTTATAGTTTTTGGATTTATTGATTTTTGTATATAAATGTATGGTTTTATGAGGAAATGTTAAAAGTATTCTGAAATAGTGTTAATTACCTACTTTATTAAACGTAATTGTAGTTAAATCTAAATAATACAGGTCTTTACCTGCTTCATCGGATAAATATCAGCAGTTTTATGCGAAAAAGGGAGATACTCTACTTCAATAGAGATTTATGTCTTAGATAGTATTCTCTGTCTCTTGACTTTCTTAATCAATGAATAATATTTATATACCGTTAAAAATGATAAATTAATCGTCTCAAGGCAGTATGATCTTTGGTTTATAATAGTAATCTTTAGAGGTTTGAATAGGCATGAAGTAGTCACTGTATGTAATATACTTATAAAAGCTATCAGAGTATCTATAATAATTAAATCCAATTCCTATAAATATGTTCACATTCTAAGATGCGCATTAAAGTTCGCTTATTTCAATAGGAAAATCTCTAATTTACTAGTAAGTTTAGTTATGAATATCAAATTTTAAGCAATTTGAAGTACAGCTTTCAAATTTTTCGATTGATCCTCCAAATAAATATATATAAGGATTTAAAAAGCACAGCCCTGGTTTGAATCTTTACTTAAGTATAGGTAAATCTGGAAATAAATCAAATCTATTATGGTTTGTAACACACCCGAATAAATTTTCCTGTTGTAAAATTACTTAGAAATTCTATAGGAAGCAGTATGTCACTTATTTTAAAGTTTATTATGACGCTGAAAATAGGGCACCAGGGTTAATACTTGGACTTTTAGGAATACTTAGTTAAATTTCTTTGTTTAGTGTAGAAGTTTAAATTACTTTATTTACAATCTGTTCAATAATAATCGTGTTTGTACTACTACATTAAGCAATCAATAAAAGACGTAGTAGTTTATTTAATTTTATGTTTTTTAGGAATTCTTTTATGCTTAATCAGTTGAAATCATTTAGAAAAGGCTATTGGTAAATTATAGGTCTAAAAGTAAACATAATCTATAATCATCTATCAAACAGAAGTTATTTGTCTTATTAATTTGAGGATTTTTCTAATTTAATGATGATATTTTCTAGTATTTCAATTATCTTCTAACTTGTACACTTGTGTCCTAACTTCTTAATGTTTAATTTTACCTGATGTTTTGGTACATCTTACCCAAGGCCTTCTAAATTCATACTTCCTAAATATTTAATATAAAAGCTAACACCAACTCTTTATTAATCTACAACTACAAACAAACAACATTTTAAACTCCATCTTACAATTTTATTATGCAGAAGATAATCAAAAAGGACAAAAATCACATAGATCAGTACGGTTTTAGAACAACCGACAAAATTGATATAAGCCATGAGATAATTTTACAGGGCAATGCAAGAATAGAGAAATGACATTCAATGCTATAAAACTGGTCCCGATTCCGACGTAGTAATATTCTCAAAACCAGGATTAGGAAAGGAATTCCAGACTGCTTAAGAGGAGAAGTCTGGTTTAAACTGGCCGATGGGCCTCAATATGAGCTAAGATTCAGAGATAGATTTGAGTCTTTGGTATAGTAGCATACTGATTAGTTGAATTAAGAAGTAATTACTAGAGACTTGCCTCGTACATTCCCGGATCATATACTATTTTAAAATGAGTTTGGACAGGAATAGTTGTTTAATGTACTGAAAGCGTATTGTAATTATAACCCAGATGTAGGTTATTGCTAAGGAATGAGCTTTATATGTGCTACGTTTCTGATGTATTTATCTTAGTAGTAGGCCTTCTTAATTTTTATTAGTTACATGGAGAAATTTGATGCTAGCGGGCTATATATCACAGGAATGCCGAAGCTTTACGAGTATTTTTATGTAATGAATCGTTTATTGGATAACAAATTTCCTAAAACTTATAAACACATGAAATTAGTTGGGGTAGATCCCTCCATGTATACTCCTTAGTGAATAATGACTATATTTAGTTCTAATTTACCTATTTAATGCGTTTTAAGGATATGAGATTGCCTATTAAATGAAGGTAACAAAATAATATACAGAATCTTTCTAGGTATAATAAAACAAAATAAAACACAACTTAAAAAGCTAGATCTAGAGCATATGATAGATAGAATCAGATCGATAATTGATGAATTAAACCCAGATACATTATTAGAAACCTCATTCAAAATTTCTCTTTCCAGGGGAAGAATTAATAGATACATAAGAGAGTATCATAATAGACCAAATAAGAAGTTTATTACCTGGTAGCTTATTTTTACTCTAACTTAAAACACATTTTTATTAAAGACAAAATTACTAATTCTACCCGATCAAAAATCGTTATCATCTGAGTCGCTATCAATATCCTGAATATCATCCAATGACCCACTGTCATCATCATCAATGAAATTATCACTTAAATCGTCATCGGAGTCATCCATCGACCTTCCCCTCCCAGCTCCTTAGGGTCTTCCAATTCTATCCTATGAATCCCCGAATTCATTTTCACCCCTTAGTATTCTAAGCTCCTCATTCTATATATTTTCTCTCTCAGCCTACAATTGCTTATTTACCGCTACCATTTTCTCCTCTTCCTTTTTGCTAAACTCCTCTAAATCATGCTCTAAATACGACAAGTTTCTAAATTTCATGACATAAGCTTCGTATAACTGCTCCATTTCTGCTTCTAATCTCTCATATTCATCCATATAAGCCGGTCTAACAGATTACAGACTCCTGATTCTTTTCTCAGCCCTTTCTAATTCAATACTCCTTTTTTTAATCTTTCCTTCCAGATTTTACTCATCTTACTCTAATTCTCTTAGCATGCTTTCCATTTAGTCTAATGACCCGGTTTAGTTTGATATGATATCCCTGATACACCTTCTTATATACTCTTACTCAGCATTCGAGTCTAAATTCCTTGAAATGTTATCTAAAAAGCCCAGAGACCTCTCTCTAGCCTCTCTTAATTCCTTTTCTTTTCCTAATAAATCAAATAACTTTACACCAGTTTCAGTAATTTAAGTTGCAAGTCCTTTTGCACTTGTTACGTTTTAAATTTTAGAGCTAAGTCCTAGCTCTATACTCATTTCATCATCTGCTTGATTAGATGTGTTTTGTGCTTTATATAACAACTGTGTAATTTTCAGTAGTTCTTATACTGCAAGTCCATTTGCCTAGTATAATTTTCGCATATTTAGTCTTATGCGAGCTTTACTTAGAAAGAATTTCGCAATATTCCTTATAAAATCAACTCTGTCTTTTTCTTCAGAAATACTATCATCTATATCTGCCTCAGGATCATATCTCTAGACTAGTCAGTATAAAATATCTGCTATTAGTTCAAAGTTTGGGTCACGAAAGTTCTCCATTGATATAACACGAGTGTATCCCAATGATCTCATCATTTCACAGAAGTTACGTAGCTCGCGATATGACATATTTAAATATTGCGGCAGAATTATGTAAAACTGTTATAATATGCAGAAATAAGGCTGTGCAGCAATTCCACAAAGCTATACTAAATTTATAGTCGAGTTGTATAATAACTAATAATTCTCTTTACTTATAGAACTGAATCTATCATAATTGTAGCCTTAGGGATATTTGATACTTCTTTACACAGGTGACAAACTCAGCATGAAATTATGAGATTTTACAGCGGATAATTTAGTTTTCCCCTTTTTGCCTCTTCTTACAGTGCTTCTTTAAAAGATCCCCTTATCCTTCAATCCGTATAACTGTGAGTTAACATTCTATTAATCAGAATCAACCATTGACATCTAGGGAGAAGAGATATTAGACTTAATCATCCTACTTCCCAGTACTCTTTTGTTAACCTTAGGTTTAAACGAGCACTCGCCCATTTCCTTCCTTTTGATTTCCTGTTTCAGTGAATCAGTAGACTATGCCTTTTTTAGCAGCTACCACTGATTTCTTTGATTAAAATCAAGATCAATGGGCGATATATCACTAGCCCTTATTTCCTCTTTTTTCGCTTTCTACGGGCTTCTATTGGGTGATAAATACTAAACTGAGCTTACCTAGCTATTTGACTCACTGAACTTTACGGGAATCTGCACATTAGAAAACGTCTTAGCACTGAGATCTACATGCATAACTGGGGAATATGCTCCTTGTTCTTCAAAAGAAGTTAAGAGTGCCTGGGAAAGCTTGCTTCTATTGTCGCTTGGCAATAAGGGTTATTCTTCTACTACTCACACCTGAGGATTTTTACCATCTGAGTCGTACTCTGTATGATATTTGAATTTTGAATGTAATTTGTCAGCAAGTTGTCGAGACTTTTTACCTATGCAAGGAGTTCCAGTCACCTTTTTCAGCTCATCAGCATATTATTTATTTCTCTTATGATTAATGTTCTCCATTGCCCTTCTATGCTTAGCTAGAAGGTTATCTACAACATCCATATTATGTCTTTTTTATTTCGACTGCTTTTGTCTAGGTCTTCTGGGAGGTTTCTAGCTTTTATGTGTAGCACTGTTCTCTGGTAACCTGGCTTATAGATTTACCTGCATAATTTCTTAAATAATATAACTAACATGGCTCAAAAATCGTCAATACGAGATTTTGAATTTTTATAGAAATTAGGACAGGGGAGTTTTGGCACTGTTCATAAAGTAAGACGTAGGAGTAAATTTCATGCAGGTAATAGATAGATTTTCGTTATCAAGTAAATTAACATGTCCCGTATGAGTAGAAGAGGATCGGAAGAAGCTCTGAATGAAGTTAAAATACTAGGATCATTAGAAAACCCATTCATAGTAAAGTACTACGACTCTTTTATAGAAAATAAAATTTTGAATATAGTCATGGAATTTTGCGAGTAAGGGGACTTGACTGGAATTCTACGTAGACAGTCTGGAAGGTTGTTGCAGGAGTAGAAAATATGGCACTACTTTATACAAATTTGCCTGGGACTAGAGTACTTACATCGGAAGAAGATATTGCACAGGGATATTAAAAGCATGAATATATTTTTATCCCAAGGAGGCAATATATGCATAGGTGATTTGGGAGTAGCAAAAGTGTTGTCGACCACTTAAGCATTTGCACATACAATGGTAGGCACTCCTTATTATCTAAGCCCTGAGCTATGCGAGGAAAAGCCGTATAACATAAAGAGCGATGTATGAGCACTAGGATGTGTACTGTATGAAATGTGCACTTTAAAGCACCCATTTGATGCACCGAACCAAGCAGCGTTGATTCTGAAAATATTAAAAGGAGGCTACAACCGTGTAAGTGGGCAGTACTCCTAAGAATTGAGAGATTTAGTGAACCAATGCTTATGCAAGGACTACAGACGTCGTCCCTCAGTTCCTACAATTCTACAAAAAGCTGGTATGAAGGAAAGGGTGATATCACTAAATATTGCTATACCAGAAGGATCAGTTTTAAATACAACATAATTGCAAATTAACTAAGAAATAGCCCCTAAGTACAATAGTTGTATGGATCCTATAAAAGAGGAAGGCTAGAGAAGGATAGCTTAGTAAAGAGTATAGTAACGACCTGATAATCAAAGGGTTCCTTCTCGGCAGTAATAGAAACATGAGCCATAAAGACAGGAAGCTCCGAAAAATCAAGTATAGCAAAGGAGAAATGACGTAAACCGAGCTTACCCTCAAGCTCCATAAAGAAAGCCTGAGGTTCCCAAGGCACGCTAATCTCCTTATCTGTAAAATCAAGGGCCTGTGCAATAAAAACAACCAGCTAAACAACAAGCCGTGCAGAATGCAAGACAGCCGGGTCCAGCACCTGGGCATCCTAGATATAAACAGTAAATAGGGTAAAACATCCCTGCTAGGAAACCCGATGTACCCAGATTTTCACATCCAGCCAAGCCATAACAAAATCCACCAAGTAATGCATAAAATCCACCAAGCAGTGCATAAAATCCACCAAGTAATGTATAACCCCCACAAAGTAACATATAGAACCAGAAAAGGCCTGAACCTCAACGCTAAAAACACCCTGCTGCGAGAGAATCTCCCTTTAGAAATCAAAACCAAAGAGTTGTATAGTAACCAAGACCTGTGAATCAAGGAGTGTAAAGACCTAATAATCCTCCGTAATCTGCTAGGGTTAGTGCGAAGTAGAAGGAGATAGATGAAGTTGCAAATTTACCAGATTTTGGACTTAAGAAGAAGCCGAGTGTATCGGATTTAAGATAAGTGCCTGAATCTGCTTAGGGGAAGAGGGAAAATGCAAGGAAAAGGGCTTCGCCTAGGTAAAAATGGGTGGCATAGGAAGTGGATAATAAAAATTTAGTACTTAATGGACAAGCTAAGGAATTACATGAAAATGAGCATGATAAAAAGTAGTTACCTATAGTTAACCCATTCTAATAGTCCAGCTCTGAATCGAATGAGGATACACCTCCTGGATCTCCTTAATTTGGGTAGAAAATTCAAACTGAGTTTCCAGATCCTCCTGTAATTGCAAGTGTACAAAGTTATGATGATAACGATTAGCAAAAGGTAGAGTTATAGGATAAAAAGGATGTACTACAGGAAAACTAAGAAAAGAATATACAGGAAAACTAAGAAAAGAATATACAGGAAAACTAAGAAAAGAATATACAGGAAAACTAAGAAAAGAATATACAGGAAAATATAGTAAGTAAAATAGAGGATCATAGTGAAGACGAATAATTCAAAACTGCTTATTAGCATATGGA